>PVIU01010026.1:0-72184 GCA_004026605.1 Ondatra zibethicus | reverse complement strand
CAGATGAATCCGCGGAAGCTGGTTGGGCGAGGATCCCGGTCCCAAAAGCAGGCCTACTGAGGGTTGCCCGCTCCTCTCTGCTCGGCTCCGTGGGACAAAGGAGGCCCCCTAGCAGGGGACTCGCCCTTCCCCCAAGGCCTCAGCCCGGGTGGGCCGAGCTCAGGTGCAGCCGGGACAGGGTCCAGATGAATCCGCGGAACTCATTGGTGTTTTGACTACAAGTAAACGCGAGGGTGCTGAATCCCCTGGAACCAGAGCTAGAAACAGTTGGGAGCTGCCATGTCATGTTGGGAATTGAACTCGGGTCTTCTGGAACTGAACCACCTCTCCAGCCCCCAAACTTCTGTTCTTAATTAAGCCACCCAGTTTGTGGAATTCTTTTTTTTTTTTTAGCAGCCCTAACTAAGTGTGTAGATGTAGGCTGCCAATCAGCTGGCCTACAGAGATTATCCTGGGTTGTCTAAACAGTCCCTGTGTGATCACAGGAAAGCAAGAGAGAATAGGGGGTGATCGAGACTCAACCCAATATTGCTGCCTCTGTCACTAGGACAAGGGAGCAGTATTGATTAGTACCTGGAAAAGACAGGAAGAAACCAGCCCACCAATACTTAGGGCAAATGTCATCATCTTTCCAGCCCCACAAGATCACAAGTTGGTGTTGTCTTGAGCTATTAGGTTTTTAGTTATTTGTTACAGCAAATAACTAAATAACAAATAACAAAAAATAAAGTGTATATACATATGTATTGTGAACTGTGCATCTGCATACACACATCTGTGATAAATTGTCTTTATGTGTGTGTTCATGTGTGTGGATGTGCATGTTTAGCATCTATGGGCAGATGCCAGAGGTCAAGCTTCGGTGTCTTTCTTTAGTCAACATACCATTCAGGTTTTTCTTGAAGTGGGGTCTCTCACTAGCCTAGAACTCACCAAGTAGACTAGGCTGGCAGGCCAGCAAGCCCCAGGGATCCCCTTCCCAGTGCTGAGGTTATAACCACACACCACAATGCTTCGCATTGTACACGAGTGGGGATCAAACAAGTCTTCATGCTTGTGTGGTAGGGACCTTACCAACTGAGCCTTGTTTTGCCAGTGTGTGTGTGTGTGTGTGTGTGTGTGTGTGTGTGTGTGTGTGTGTGCTAAAGTCACTGATCTACCCAGAATATCTAATTAGAATAGTATAAGTTTCAAGTACAGACTAAAGTTGGCTACTACAAAATCCAAAATACCACAAATTTAAAAACTTTTCAGTGTCCACATGATGCCCTAAGTAGAAAATTCCACACCTGACCTCAGGACCAGGTTGTGGTCAAAACACTAGAAATACTGCATAAAATTACCTTCAGGCTGCATATACATACATATTATATTATGTATATGCATGCATGTGTGAATTTTGTGTTTAGACTGGGATTTTTAATGCCTGGGAGACCACCTGATATATATGCAAATATCCCAAAATCCGAAGTAAACCAGGAATCTGAAACACTTTTTTCTTAGCATTTTGAAAAAAGGGTGCTCAGTTTGTCTATGCACAGAAAACAAGTCTGTTGTGGACCAAAAAGGATTCTGTTCTGAATCACAGAAAAATGGGGAGGGGGCAGCTTTGAGAAAAACAGACAGATAGACAGACAGACGAACAGACAGACAGGTTCACCATGCCTTCCTAAAGAATTCTGGCTCTGTGACTTGGAAGAGCTGTCAGCCCAGTTGATTAATAAGTGATATGTGCCCTTAAAGTGTTTAGGAGCCACGAGTGAAAAAAAAATGGCCTAAGTTATAATTGTGTCAAAAATACCCTGCAGGGCGCCTTTCCCAAATTTGAGGGTTTGGAACTTCAGTTACACAGTATAGTGTTGAGCGGGACGGTAGCATCCGAGTGCTCAAGGCAGCAGAGAGAGGCTTTCTATAGCCGTAGTTCTTCCAGGGAAATGCCTGCTTTTAGCTGCCAAAAAACCAATAGAATGGTGAAGGGTACAGAAACTCATTTTCTTCCCATGCCTCATCATGGTACTTTTCCATAGAAGCAGAACTATGTCTACCGAAAAAGTAGCCAAAATAAGCTTTGAAAGGTCTCCACAGGTGACACAGTGACCCCCGTAGAATGCTCAGCACGTATCACAGGTAGGAAGGTGTGCAGCCAGCAGGAGGGCTCTGCAGGTGCCTAGTGTCCCCCCTTAGCCTCTGGATGACCCCATTCTACTCCTCTCTGTGAGGCTGACCGCTGAATTAGTTACTTTTCTTGTCTACAACAAAATGCATGACAAAGGCAACTCAAGAGAAGGGAGTTTATTTTCATTCCAGGCACATTATTTCTGTAGTCAAGAAGCAAAGAGATAAATGCTAACTCTCCCCTTACTGTCTCCATGGATTCAGTCTGGGCTGAAGCGCAAATGTTCCTGCTCACACTTAGGGTAGATAACCTCACCTCAACCAAATCTTAATAATCCTCCACAGACACGCAGAAAGGTTTGTCTCTTCAACGATCCTACCAAGTTAACAGTATTGACCATCATAGCTACTCCAGTATCTCATGTAAGTGTAGTTATTGTGACGAGCTTATTTCTCTCAGCAGCATGTCTTCAAAATGTCCGTGCTGTAGCCTGGGTCAGCATTTCCTTCCTTCTGTTTTCCCCTTGGACTACATTGAAAAAAGTGAGCCCCTGATGTGATCCTTATGGACCAAAGTAGCTTTCCACATTCTCTTGAGGACAGGACTATGGACCCTCAGAATGTAGGCAGTAACTGGAGGGTGGCATCTTGTGGGACACTGGAAGAAGGTCCATCTGGTACCTAGAGCAGGCCACAGTCCCATGAGTAGGGCACAGAGATTCTTTTCAAACTTGGGAAATACAAAAGATTGAACAGATTCAGAGATGCTTTTTCAGCTGCACCAGCACCAAGCCAGGTTTATCCTTACACCTGACATTTGTATTCCCAGAGTCAGTTGCAACAGTCAGGACTGTCAACTGGGAGTCAGCGCGCGAGAGAGAAAATACGTAGAGTAGTAAATAGAGCTGACAGGGGCATGAGTTGGCTGCTTAAATATACAGAAATTAGGAACCGGAGAATCGGCCCAGTAGTTAAGAGCGCTCACTGCTCTTGTAGAAGACCTGGGTTAGATTTCTAGCACCTATATGGCAGCCCACAAGTGCCTGGAACTCTTCCTACCAGCAAAAGATCCTGCACATATAGTGCACATACATACAGTGAGGCACACTCACACATACACATTAAGATAAATAAAGTTATCTTTAGAAAATATTTAAATATAGAAATAACACAACATTAGAAATCATTTATGATGACAGCATCTTTATTTCAGAATAAATGCCAGCCTGCTCTCCTGCTGCTCAGTCCATACTTCCTATTTATCCACTTGGAGAGGATTAGTGGCTGATCAGAGCATGTCAATTACGAGGGCTTGAGAATTCCTGTTACCTCGAAGCCTAGAACAGGAAGAAATATATACGATGTTATTTTAGTGCTGTGGGTTTCCATTACCTCCCAAAGAGACCACAGCACAACCGTGGCTAAGTGTGCATGGAACTAAGTACACATAGGCACACGGGGCTGAGTGCACACAGAGCTAAGTGCACATAGGGGTAAGTATATATGGAGCTGGGTGCACACAGGGCTGAGTGCACATGGGGCTGGGTGCACACGGACTGAGTGTACACAGAGCTGAGTGTACACGGGGCTGAATGTACACAGGGCTGAGTGCACACAGGGCTGAGTGCACATGGAACTAAAGTGTGCACAGGGCTGAGTGCACACGGGGCTGAGTGTACATGGAGTTGAGTGTGCATGGAGTTGAGTGTGCATGGAGTTGAGTGCACACCGACTAATGTGGGCTGGATGCTGTGGTCAAGAGTTTGTAAACAGCATATGTTCTTGTCTCACTACCATACCACACAGTAGACAGTCACCTCTATCCATCTTACGTCACTGGTGGATCTAGCAGGAAGAGATTTGCTACCTGGAACTAGAGAGGGACAAGTGAATGACACCTCCCAGTGCCCACTCCAAAGGTTCTGGAACATCTGCCAATGTTTCTAAAGAGTGAGGTGGCCTGCTGGGATCTCATTAAACAGCATTCAAAGCTATCTTAATAGAGAATGGAATGGCTATCCATGCTCACCATCTAGTGTCGGAGATGCTTTGACGAGTATTAAGCTCCTGGGCACTAGGAATATATAAGGAAGGATGAAAGAGAAACTTAAGATTGCTTGTCACCCAAGCAGGGACTGTTCCCTGATATCCCCAAAAGACCATTCTCCTCATTTGTGTCCTAGTGAATTGTGATATCCAAACTGCTCAGTTGTTTCCCAATACTCTGAAGCCAACAGAGGGACCCATTCACAGGTGACTGAAACAGTGGGTGAGTAGACAGTTTTAGAGAAACATTTTCAAGTGCCATCCTCACCCCCATTTTCCAGTGGCCCACACGATGCCATCGTCACAAGTTACTGGCTCTCGTCTGGAGGTTTCTCAGGCCATGGAGAGCAGGGAGGACCTGGTCTCGGTGTCCTCCTTCAGACATTGGAGAGGCCTTTGTGCAGACTGTATCAGTCAGCTGATGCTGTGTTAACAAACATCACATTGCCTTAAAACAGTGCTAGATTCTCATGTGAAGGCAGGAAACAGAATCAGCCAACCTCATAACCACATTGAAAGCGTCCCTTGAATGTGGGTCTGGAGGGATGACTTGGTGGTTCAGAATGCTTGGTCCACAGTTATGAAGATGAGAATTTGCATCCTAGCACCCACATAATAAGCTGATTGTCTCAGCAAGCACCTGTAACCCCAGCTCTAGGGGGAGATGCAGATAGGAGGACTGCTGGGCTTTCTGCCTTCCAACCTAGCTGAAACATTAGCATGACTACCAACCCCCCACATTCAGGAAGAGACCCTGCCCCTGAAGCATAGGGGAGAAGAGATGGAATATGATAATACCATCTCCTGGCCTCCAAACATACACATATATACACACTTGCACATACACATGCACACACATAAATATCTTTCTTTAACCTGCTGTTGGGACATGACCAGTTTCCTGTCCACTCACGCTCCACTGAACTAAGCATGTGCTATGACAACAGATAGGTTATATGATCCCACTACAGGGTGGAAGGGAGCAGCTAGAATATTACCTAACCTTCTGTGGGAGTGTTGTAGCAGAAAGCTCCCTATACCAAAGAGGCCACTGAACTAGATGACTGGTCAGGTCACCCTGTGTTCTGAAGCTCCGGAATTATTTCCAGAGTTGGTGACAAAGCTCTCTAGATCTGTCTCTCTCACCACTCACTCACCACCAGGTTATTTTCTTATTGTCCTTTCTCCCTTCTGGGCAGGTGGGTGGCCGGTCAGTGGAGCCCCTGCTCAGCAACCTGTGAGAAGGGTGTCCAACATCGGGAGGTGACTTGCGTGTACCAGCTACAGAACGGGACACATGTCACTACTCGGCCCCTCTACTGCTCAGAACCCCGGCCGACCCCAGTACAGAGCTGTGAAGGCCAGGACTGCCTGTCTATCTGGGAGGCATCAGAGTGGTCAGAGGTGAGTGCCTGGGCTTGCCACTGAGGCTGAAGCCATGCAAGGTCCTTCAGGCCTTAACACAGGGCCCACTGTGGGCTGTCTGCTTCAGGGTATCCCCACGCACCAAGTCCTTCCTGCCCCATGATCATCTCACAAGTGCACTCCAGTTACTTCCTTAAGCTCCATCTGAAATCACAGCATGGCTAAAAACAGACAAGCATATGTAATGTAGTTTTGAAGATGAATAGGTGTACAGCACTGGGAAAGTATGATTTGGTTCCAATTCTTGTACAAATTCCTACTCAGAGATGATAGATGGGCAGGTGACAGATAATAAGATAGATAGATGATAGATAGATAGATAGATAGATAGATAGATAGATAGATAGATAGATAGATAGATAGATAGATAGATAGATACTGAAAATACTGAATACCCTTTGACCTTTTCGTTCTCCTTTGGACATAGTTGAATTGTAGCATTGTCAAGTTGAGTAACTGGTTTCAAAGTTTTCCCTGAAATGCCAGGGCAGCTCTTGCATTTTGCAGGAGTTAGGTGCTGGGAGGGACAGCCTTTGGTATGCAAGTCAGAGCTACAAGTCTCACACCAAAAAACCTGTTGGAAAGCAGTCAAAGGCAAGGCCTAAGTTTTAAGTCGGAAGGCTAATCCTGGAAACACCATTTTATCTTTGGTGAAGTCATCCTTCAAGGCTTTGCCTTGGCATTACAATTATGTTGGTTGTTTGGATATAAAACAAACAAAAAATAGCTAAATAAAGGGATGGACTTCTCCTGGTTCCCCAAACCTAGAGTAGTCTAGGAAACTTCAGGAGGCTGGATCCAAGACACTCTTCAGTGTGGAAAATATTTTTAAAGTTCTCTTTGATTGCCAAACATAATTATTTTGAATAAAAAAGTATTCGGGACATTTTTAATGAACAGAAAGCCTGCCATTGGCTGCTCTAAACTGAAGTTGAATTTCAGACAAATCTTAAAATATACCTATTTAAGGACTGGAGTCCTTATCCTGCCCTTTATGATATTTGATGGAAAGGGGAACATTTCAAATTGTTTTTTTTTCTTTATATGCACTTAGGTGTCTAGTTTCTTAATCATGGGGATTCTTCCTCAGTACTTGAGATAGAAGCATATGAACGGTCCTCCCCTCCCCCAGACCAAGGGCATCCCCAGGGTTTTGACCACATTGATCTCAAAGAAGATTTGTACTTCAATCAGATAAAATCCCCAAACTTTCCACTGAAACTCTATGGGAAAAATTAAATCCATTCTCACCTAAAGAACCAAGTTGTGTTACAGCCTGGAAGACCACCTCATGGGAAGTGTGACCCAGAAAAATAGAATTTAAAGACATTCCTCTATGGTTGTCCCTCTGCATTTACCTAATCCTAACCCTGAGTCAGTATCCACATGGGCACAACTGATGCTGCCTGCCTAGAACATGGAATCACACACACACACACACACACACACACCACCTGCTTGAATTGTCCCCAAAGCTGGTATTCTGTCCCTCTGCTGTGAGCCAACATGCCTACATCCCTTCTGCTAAGAACTGGCTTTTATTTTCTTATGGGAGAAGAGGCTTAGAAATGTATTCACCCAACAGTATTGACCACCCTCGCCACCCACCTCCTCCCCCCAGCTTCTTCATGACTTTATTGGAAGGAGGATCAAATATCAGAAGGAAATAAAAGATTTGTGGGAGCCCTCTTTTCCTCAGCTGCTTGACCCCCATCC
This sequence comes from Ondatra zibethicus, assembly GCA_004026605.1. Lineage (NCBI taxonomy): Eukaryota > Metazoa > Chordata > Mammalia > Rodentia > Cricetidae > Ondatra > Ondatra zibethicus. The sequence continues at coordinate 64,882 of PVIU01010026.1, read as the reverse complement.
TGGGGGCAGTAAAGAGAGATTGAGTATCACCCTCCTGGGTCCTTTGCAACAGCCGCGTGCACCTGCCCTTCCTCAGGGCTGAGAGTCTCAAGGGAATGGGCTACTGATCAGAGGGCGGAGTCCAGCCTTAGCCAAGGAAACAGCTGGACAGCAGTGACCGCTAGTTCAGAGAGTGGCAGGCTAGTGTAGGACAACACAGGAACTGGCCACAAGCAGAGGTGGTAACTCGGCCTTGGTTGCTGAGGAGCTCTGGGCACAGGTGGCAGGACACAGACCACGAACTCAATGGAGACATGGCCACATGGAGCAACAGGACGAGCTCTCAGAACAGATACTGAAGGGTTCTAGCAGGCCTTGTCGTCCCCCTTCCCTGTCCCTCACTAAACCATAGATTCCATCCCTAAAGCTAGCCACAAAGATCTATTCCTTTATTTAACCACTTCCTCCACCTGAGGCTGACTACTGAGGTCCAGTTACCAAAGTACTGAAGTCCAATCATCAAACGCCCTCATTTTGGCTACCCTAATTAACATGTGCAATCCAAACGAACCAACTCATCCTAACATGGGCTTTCCCCTTCTCCCTTTATAAACTGCCGTTTGCCTATGGGCCATATCTGCCCCCACTTTATCCAGAAGCAGTCCTTTGTCCCTTTGGGGCAAAATTTTCTCCCCTCTCCTTTGTCTCCCATCCCATCTTTGTCCCTCTGGTGCAAACAAATCTTTTGTGCTGAGAACTTGGTTTTGGTATAGCCTGTGCAAACTCAGGCCCTGTCAGAAACCATCACTGCAGTGACCTGAACTCACTGCAATGGCCCTGCTGGGCCAAGAGTCCCAATATCCTGAAGTCTGCTATGGAGTGGTCCCTTACATCTGAGGTCACTTTCAACTAGCTCTTTTTCAGGGCCACACACGTATACACATGTGCCTCCCCAGCTCTTCCAGGTGACCACTGTTCTAAGGAATGTGTTTGCCTTGTGAAACAAGCCAGTCAAGATTAATCTCAAAGTACCACAGGAGGAAGAGTCCATACAGGACTGGAGAGGTGGCTCAGTGGCTAACAACACTGGCAACTCTTGGAGAGGTTCACTTTCCAGCACCCACATAGTTCCAGAGGATGTAATACCCTCTTCTGGACTCTGAAGACACCTTCATATATGTGGGGCACATACATGCACTCAGTCATATACACATACACATAAAATTTTAAATAAAGAAGGTAGGTAGGTACTATTTTAGGATAAACTTCAGTAACACAAATGCCATGAAAAATGCTTGTCCTTTATGTGGTTTTTTTTTTTCTGGACATGATGAAACTTTTAAAAAGTTTAGGTCATTATCCCTCGGGTACTTTAGTGGCCTGCTACACGTGATAAACTGAGCTAGCCTGAAATCTCCTCCGCAGAATGCAACCTTAGCCTCCGCCACTTCTGTATGTGTGAAGATGGTGCTCCTCTTGGAGTCACGCATAACAAATTAAAAGGGAATGGCGGCGCTCTGAGCTGCAGTCTATGTTCCTTCTGCCTTCTGGCTAAGGGCAGGAGACCACATCCCCTCTGCTCACCCACCAGCTTGTCACCCTTGTCAGTTACACTCTCCCAGAGATGGCAAGTCCTCTCTGCCTGAGCTTCCTTCTACACTGAGAGCTGTGTAAGTGCCCTCACCAGCATGCCTTCCCACAGTGGAGTGGGCTGGGGCAAGATCCAGACATATCCTACAGCACCTACTGTCCCCATACCCTGTCAACTCCTTGGACTCTTGTCTCTCCTTTTTTTGTTTTTGCGTTTGTTTTGCCTTTTTGTTTTTCAAGACAGGGTTTCTCTGTGTGGCCCTGGCTGTCCTGGAACTCACTCTGTAGACCAAGCTGGTCTCAAACGCAGAGATCTGCCGGCCTCTTCCTCCCGAGTGCTGGGATTACAGGCCTGTAGCACCACTGTCTGGTTTTTGTCATTCCTGGTTGCATGAGGACACTGCAGTCTTGAGGGCTTGGTCATCATTTGTGATCCCTCGGGCTCTGCCCAGATCCCCTCTGCAAGTTGTTCCATACCCCGTCTCTTAATAAGTAAACTATGCTATTGTGTAGAGCGTTGATCTCTCCATTCTTGGTATCCACACTGAAATTCCAAGCTTGTCTTAGGAGAAACACCCATGGCTTCTAGCTCTTGCCTCCGTTCTTGATCAAGGTCTTTACCTTGTGTATCTAGAGGCCAGGTAGCTCAGATTCCTTTGCTGTCAGAACCTCACTTGGTTCCAGCTGGCCCCTGCTTCTTCTACCAGCTCATGTTAGGTTTTCCCTTTCAACTCCTTCCCTGAATTGATTTTTTTAGACCTGGCAGCTGGCCAATGAATTCCATTTCCCTCATTTGACCACCTAGGTACCATGAGTTCTTCTGAGTCCCGTCTTTCTATTACTGGCCACCTGGCTAGGGTCCCCTGAGGGAATAACAAGACTGAAGACCATAAGGATGGATTGTGTCACATCATCTTGTCTGCTTCCCTGCTTGGGCCCGGTACACAGTGGGGATTTCAGTGATGTTAATGGACTTGAACTGAACTGGGATGTACTAAGCACCCATGCTGTGTCTTGCAGTGCTCTGCCAACTGTGGCAAAGGGACCCAGAAGCGAACTGTGACCTGCACCAACTCTCAAGGGAAATGCGACGCGTCCACAAGGCCGAAAGCAGAGGAGGCGTGTGAGGACTACTCCAGCTGCTATGAGTGGAAAACCGGGGGCTGGTCTAAGGTGAGAACAGCGGCTGGGTCTCCATCCCGCCACGGCAGTGTGAGCTAGCATGAGCTCCTGTTCTGCTAGAGATCATAATGAGGCAAGTTCACTGTCTTTCCCCACCCCTCAGAACTGTACTCGCTGTTGACCCTGCTTGCATCTTCCTGGCCCTTTCCAGCCAGTCAGCAATGTTTCTGCTTGCTGGGAGCATCCCACTACGGTATGTGCATTTGGAAGCAAACCAAATGCAACCTAAAGCACATAGTTGGTGTTCCTCAGCAGCGCAGCTTCCCCTTACAGCATGCTGGTGGTACCCCAGCAAACTACCATGAGCCTATCCACATAGCTACCCATCAGGAAAGCCTCGCAAATCTAGGAGCTAGGTTGAGCAGACCCATTTCAAGGCCTAAGAAGTACCGTTTATTTGGTAAACAAGAGCATAGAGGCTACAGGGTAGAGAAGGCAGGAGTCCTTGGAGATGTCGAAGAGCTGTGGAAAGTTCAAATGGCAATAGAATGTTTTTAAAATGATGCTTCTTTGTCAAAACCATGTGTGTACAGTTTCTCTTATAACCCCAGAGCTGGGGAAGTGGAGATCAAAGGGTCCTTGAGGCTTGTTGCCAATCAACCCACCTCACCAAATCAGTGCATTCCATGCCAGTAAGAAACCTGACCAATGAAAAATAGTGATGGTAGATGAAGAACCATACCTAAGGTTGTCCTGTGGCACCTACATCCATGCACACCTATATACACACCTGTATACTGCACCAAGGCTTTCCAGTATAGTTTTATTTTATTCCTTGCTATTTGATCCATAGTAGCTTTGAATGATTCATATTTACTGAGAATTAAGGTCTAAGGCCTGTGTAAGGACTAGGTTGTAGATTTTTCCCAAGAGCCTTGTTGCAGAGACACATGGTATCTCATGAATGCAGAGAGTATATTTGCTTCTTCATGGTCTCAGCAACTGAAAACCTCTCTACACTTTTGGAGTCTTCACCCAAGGATCCCAGAAGCAGCTGCAACTGCTTGACCTGCACAGTCAGTCCCGTAAACATTTCAGAATCTGCTGCTAACATCTAAAACTGTTTGAAAATGGTTCCTGAAATTTTGGATTTGGGTTTCACTACAAAACCTGGCAATATGTCCCAGGCAGGCAGTTTGGCTCTGCCTCTGGCAATGGCCTGTCTCCTGGAGCACTGTACCTCCAGATTCTGGTACCTACAGAAATGTCCATGCTACCCATGCTGTCGCCAGCTTACATCAGAACGTAAACCCTCCAAAGGTTTCCAGTGCTGTATAACCCAGTGTCGCCTGCTGCACTACAAGGCAGCCTGTAGACAACCGTAAATTTGGAGAAGACCAAAAGACCTTCCTTGGCACATTCTGACCAAAGGAATGGAATTAAGGCCATCAGTCCACTACCCTCCTCCCCCCGCAAACAAAATCAATACAACCCCAAGATGAATCTCAAGCAGAAGAAAACAAACATCAAAGCCATGGCAAAAGAACTCTGCCACCCTTAGAAGCTGTGCTCACCGAGTGGAAACAGCAAGTTCAGTGCTCTGACTCCACGTGTGCGTCTCACTCTCCCTCACCTTTAGTCTGTATCTCCAAGATGGGGATCACGAAGGCTGTCTCTGCCTCTTCCTCAAAAATGCTCATGCGTTATGAGGTGTAGATGAGGACACTCTTAGACAACTAGGCTCAACTGCCTAAAACATATCACTCAGTTCACCCCAGGTCCCAAGGGTCTTCTCCCCCAACTTGACCTGGCCCTCATTAGTCAGGCTTCCCTGGCCAAGGCTATCCAGACCCAGCCTGGCCACAGGGAGTCTTGGGCATGAGGCAGAGTGAGTTCTGGGTCACACAAACCCACCTACGGTTGAGGAATACAATGCAGATGTTTCTATGCTTTGAACCTGTGTCTAACATCCCATTATTCTCCAGCCACCCTTGCCACTCAAGAAAGCAGATTGAGGCAATTAAGTCCCTTGCCATCAGTCTTCTGGGAGAATCCAAGCTCTTAGACCCCAGTTTAGTGCTCGGGGCATAAGGTGACTTTGGGAGTCCAAGGGCTGGTGCCTGTAAGCCTTGGGGCACTGCCGTCCATCATGAACCACCAAAATCTTGAATTTCGCAGCCCAGTCCTTCTGGTTCGGAGGACAGAGTGGCACTTTTGTTTTCTTAAGGACTTTGAATTTCTGGTACAAAGAGTAGCGAAGTGCCAAAGAAGATGAGAAATAAGAAAAGACCTGGAATGCTGTGCAGTTTTGCACAATTACTGGTCATACAGCTCCCTCTTCCATTACTCTTAGGCCTCTCCCTGCCTGAAGATATTAGCACAATATCCCTCAGATTGGCAGATCCTCACCCACCTATCTCAAAAGGCAGAGCCTTGGGTCAAGGTGCTCTCCTTCCTAGGCATGCCTTGATGAATGAACGCCTCTTGGCTTTTCAGAGCAACTTGTGGTGGAACTACAGTGCCCATCTTGACATAGCCAGCATGCTCAGTTGTCCCTGGCATTAAGAATGAGGATCCAGAAAAGGGAGCAATTGCCAAGGGAGCAGGCCTAAAACAAAGACCTCTGTGGAACTTGACATTAGGCAGGGACCTTGAAGGGAGCAGGCCCAAGCCAGGGACAGCCACAGGAACAGGCCTGAGCCAGAGAGCACCACTAGAGCAGGCCTGGGCCAGTGAACTCCACCAGAGCAGGCCCAAGATAGCAACCTCCACAGGAGCAGATTCAAGGGAGTGACCACCGAGGGACCAGGCCAGAGCCAGAGACCTCTGTGGGACCAGGTGCAAGTCAGGGACCTCAGAGGAAGCAAGCTCAAGCCAGCGACCTCGGCAGGAGCAGGTACAAGGGAGCAAACTCAAGCCAGAGTTGTCTATGTGGGACCAGGCCCAAGCCAGTGACCTCCATGGGATCAAGCCTGAAGGACCTCTGGGATTGCAGAGCAAACCCTGGGAGTCCCTAGTGAAGTGACCTCAAGGAACACCAAGTGACCCCCAGCGTGACTGAAACCGTGGCACTGACTGCACCCATGAGAAGCAAGCATCTGAGCCTTGGATCCACTGTCACCTGGAAGATTGATCACTGGAGAAACAGTCCCAACTACATCAATCAGAGGAAAAGATGGGTAGACAAGGTAAGAATACACTCAACACCACAAAGAGCAACATGACACCAACAAAAACTAGTGGCCCTACAACAGACTTGAACACCCAAATATAGATGAAGCAGAAGAAAATGGTCTAAAAAATAAGTTTAGGAGAATGTTTGAGGCCTTTAAAGAGGAAATGAAAAATTACCCTCGAAATGGAGGAGAAGACAAACAAAAAATAAAAGAAATTAATAAATCCCTTAAAGAAAACCAAGAAAAAGCAATCAAACAGATGAAAGAAACTATTAAAGACTTGAAAACTGAAATAGAGACAAAAAAAAAGAAAACACAAACCGAGGGAATTCTAGAAATGGAAATTGTGAGAAAATGATCAGGAACCATAAATGCAAGCATAAACAGCAAAATATAAGAGATGGAAGAGAGAATCTCAAGCGCTGAAGATACAATAGAGGACATAGACTCATCAATCAGAAAAAACATTAAATCTAACAAAAGCTTAACACAAAATATTGAGGAAATATGGGGCATCATGAAAAGACCAAACCTAAGAATAACAGGGAGAGCAGAAGAAGAAGTCCAACTCAAAAGCATAGAAAATATATTCAACAAAATTATAGAAGAAAACTTTCCCAACCTAAAGAAAGATATGCATATGAAGATACAAGAAGCTTACAGAACAGCAAATATACTGGATTCAAAAAAAAGGAGAAGAGTCCCCTCACCACTTAATAATCAAGAATGAGGATCTATAGAATATACTGACCTCCACAGATCTTGGTCATCATAGAGACTGAGTGGCTATGTGTGTTTGTGCCAGAGTCAGCCACCCCAACCCAGCCACAGGAGGTCTGGCCAGTGCACCACCAGCCTACAGGCCTATGGTGATTTAACTCCATGTATCAAGCCAGGTCTCACAGAGATGCATAATTGCAAGTATGCATGTGTACACAGGGTGTTCTGGGAGCAAGGTGGAGCTGAAGGAGCATAGAAGTCATATAAGAGTCATCTCCAAAGCTGCTTACTCCACCACATTCTCTGAACAGCCCCCATCCAGGTAGAAATGTAACCATGGCTTTCCTTTTCTGGCGTTTTTGGGAAAGAAATCTAAACAGAGACTGTGCTTTCATTGCCTGGCCACCCAGACATGAATAATCACGCAGAAACTGTATTAATTACAACAGTTTGGCCCATGGCTCAGGCATATTTATAGAGAGACCTTACATCTTAAATTAACCTATTTTTATTAATCTATGTATTTCCGTGAGGCTGTGGCTTACTGGTAATGCTCTGGCATCTTTCTCCTTCAGCAGCTACATGGCATCTGCCTTCTTTCCTCCTCTATCTCTGCTTGGATTTTCTACCTTGCTATATTCTGCCCTGCCATAGGCCAAAGCAGATTCTTTATTAACCAATGGCCATAAAACATATTCACAGCATACGGAGGGGAATTGCACATTAATACAATTCCCCCTGGGGCCCCGACCTCCCTCTCCAAGTTATTGGAACTATGAATGTGGGTGCCATGGGATAGACCGTCCCTGTGGGTTTTCTGTTGTTCAGACTGGACCTGTTTTAGGACTACAGTGCCCTCTCTACCATCCCACTTTGCAGGGAGTGTTGTTGTTTTGCCCGTGGAGTCTGCTTCATTCTCAAACCAATTGCTGTGGACTGTTTTTCTATGACTAGTAAGCAAGCAACCTAGATGGAAATTAGAAGACTAGCACTCTGGGCCATCCTAACCTCATCCTGATATAGTGGAACCTCATAATTGGTGGGAGGCAATGACTGCACAGCCAGTATGGAGAGGAGGCTGGGACTGGGGCTCTCAGAAGGTATGCCTTCCTACCTGTTTAGTCTCAGGTCACTTCCACCCAAGTGCTGTGAGAACAGTAAGCCTCTCCCAGATCAACAGAAGAAACCACATACTTATACATGCTGTCCCAAGTGTTGGCACCTATATGTACACAAGGGTGAAGTGAAAACACCCATCTAGACAACTCTGGAGGCAAAAAGAAAGGTTTGCTGGGGAACCAAAACTGCCAGGTCATGCAGAAAGAACAGAAGTTGGGCAAAGCCTTGGCAGTCTTAAGAAGCTGTGTTGTGGGTGAGAGGTGTGCAAGCAGAAACAGCCTGGGAAATAGAGAAGTTGTGGGGGACCATTAGCTGGAATAGCCTGGGAGCTAGCATCGGGACTTGGACCAGGGCAGGCTTATTTACGTTAATAGGGGACTAGATGCCCCATTACCAGAGATGGTTAGCTATGGGGGTGAAGGGGTCAATGAGGGAAGTAATGGCTTTTTCTAACAAAAGAAACCTGCTTCACAAGACTTCTGACGAATTCCAAGTTTAGGTGTTAACCTTTTTGTTTACCCAGTCAGAGTCCAGCCTGAGCTGAGTTCAGACTGTCATTTAGGATGCTTTCAGCAGGTCTATCATTTTAGCGGCCCACTTTGGACCTAATGTTCCAGTCTTTTGTTGATAGTAAGGGACAGCTGTAGTAATCTAGCTACTTCTGGCTAAATGGGGACATGTAGCAGGTAGGGGAGGTGTTGTCTTAAGAAGGCTGGAACGCCAGTCAATGGGAGGGAGTCAGACAGGCAAGCTCAGGTAGGAGACCTGGAGAAACTCTCAGAAGCATCTGGCTGACTGGCCTTTGGGGTATTTTTTACCATTTCTCTCCTGAAAGATCCTGAAGAAACAGGGAACAATCATTATTACAAGAAGTATGGATATCAGTGGGCCAAGGAGCTGAAGGATTCAGGGGCTCCATCCAAGGAAAACCAAAGGGAGACACCCACATGGAGTTGGCTCCTGGAGGCCACAATTTGTGAGCCAGCTCCTGAAAGTCTTCAATCCACTCTTATCCTTGGCCAGGCTGGCTCACATAGTAGCAATTTCTTCATTGAGGAAGTGGCAAGGATGTCCTTTGTTGGCTGTCAGTTGAGGGCTTGACAGCTTTGTAGAGGCACTGAGACTAATGATATGAGCTGATTTGGGAGTCCAGGATAGACTCCTGGATGGTGCCTGCCAGCTGGGTAGACATCTACTGTGATAGACACAAGCCATGGTAGGCGGAGTTTTCCTGTCCCATAGCTGCTCTCAAATAATCACTCAGAGGCTTAATATTAATTTCAAATGCTTGGCCAATATCTCAGGTGTGTTACTAACTAGCTGTTATAACTTAACCCATTTCTATTCAGCTATGTGCTGCCCCAAGGCTTGTGGCTTTCAATTTAACTGAATAAAATATCCCATTTTACATGTCCGACTTGTTTTCCATCTCACTGGTGACTCCTTTGACTCTGCCTTCCTCATCCCATCATTCTCAGTTTGGCTTTTCTGCTTAACTTTATCCTGTTCAGCTATTGGCCAGTCAGCTTTTTTATTAAGCCATTCATAGAGACCTATATTCACACAGGGTACAAAAGGATTTTCCACAGCAAACTTTGGAAAGAAAGTAAAGTTAAGGAGCTTCGGTGAGGGTGTCTATTTTAAACCTAATTTTGAAATTTCTAGGCCTGCACTGTCTGGAAGTTCAGGAAGATAGAGATCATGCAACACATCCTCAGGGATAGACAGTAGGTGGGGGAGCTTAAGATTTAGCAGTCCCATTGACTGAGAAGTCTACTTACCCAACAAGGGATCCAGAGCCCATCTGAGCTGTAAGCAGGAGTCCAAACCTTGACTCCCTAAAGCTTATGTGAAATTTTTAAAGTTTACAAAAAGAAATAAAATGTTAGATCTACTATGAGGACCGTGTCTATTTTAGCCTGTATTGAAGTCCTCATTATGATTTATGGTGTGAGTGACCCTGGAAGGTCCTATGGTGGGTGTGGGACCACAGCGGGTAAGGTGCAGACAGATATGCCATGCAGAGAGAACTTGGGTATGGAGAGTTTATTTAGTATGTGTTGGGAGGGTCGGGAGGTATGGAGGGAGAGAGAAAAAGACAAAGAGAGATAAATAAAGGGACAGGAAAGAGGAGAGAGAAGAAAGAAAAAGGGAGAGAGACAAAAAGCTGCCTCTTCAGAAGAACAGCGGGCAGAGAGAGAGAGAAAGGGGCTAAGGCAGGCTTGCCTCAGTGGGCAGAGAGAGACTGGGAGTGAGAAGAGCTTGTCTCTTAAAGGAACAGGGTAACCAGGTGGCAGGGCAGACCAACATAAAAACTGTAACATTCCATCTTTCTCTTATCATAAAAAGGTGAGGAGTTAGGCATGGCAGGTTAAGGGGATGAGGGCGTCAAGTTCTCAAGACTGCTTCCTGCTGATTTATGGGCATTGAAATCTTGGGGAACCTGAGAAAGCTTGGATGCTGGCCATGTCCTGGGGTAACTGGTTGCTTCACTGCTGTCCAGGCTTTGTGGAACTATCCAGTGTCTCTTGGATCTGGTGAGGTGCTGGCAAAGCAGATGACAAGGTTAAGTTTAGGAAGAAAAATTTTTCTTCAGGTCCTGGTGATTGAGGAGGAGAGTATCAGGACCAAGGAAAGGTGGGAAGACTTGGGCTCTTAGGGTCTGGTAATTGAGGGAGGGATACATCTGACCTCTTTAAGGTGAATCCTCCAATTCAGCTCTCTGGAACTCACAAGAATTCTTTGAGTTTGTAAAAATGTAAATCTTACTGATTAATGTTAAGACTATGAATGGCAGCATAGAGAGAGAGAGAAATCTGATAACTTGCATTTATATACCTTAAAACATTTTTTATCCTCAGACCTTTATAGCTTGCATTTACATACCTTAAGTCACTTGCATGTGTATACCTTAAAACACCTTTTATTTAAACATGGTAAGAAGTTATACTGAATTATATAAAGTTAATCTGTGTTGTAAGGGGAGGGCCCGCTTGTTCATCCTGGCTGCCCAGCTAGCTTAGCACTGAAATAATCACACAGAAACTGTATTAATTAAAAAACACTGCTTGGTCCATTAGCTTTAACTTATTATTGTCTAACTCTTACATCTCATTTTAACCCATTTCTATTAATCTGTGTATTGCCACATGGCAGTGGCTTACTAGGAAAGATTCAGCATGTCTGACTCTGGTGGCTCCATGGCAGCTCTCTCCTACTCCACCTTTCTTCCTCCCAGCATTCAGTTCTGTCTTCCCCACCTACCTAAGTTCTGCCCTATCAACTAGGCCAAGGCAGTTTCTTTATTCATTAATCAATGAAACCAACAAAAAGAGACAGAAGGACCTCCTACACCATTTCCCCTTTTCTGTTTAAACAAAAAGAAAGGTTTTAACTCTAACATAATAAAATTATATATAACAAAACAGTTATCAAGTAAGAATTACAGTTATAATATTTATATCTACTTTATCTTTTATCATAACTAAAGAAAACTGTAATTATAACTATTTATTCTTTAACTCCATCAAAGACTCCAGAAGGATATAATATTACCTAAGTAAACAGGAAGTGCATTATAAACAACTTCCAAAACTCTAGAATTGACAGAGACATCTTGCTGCCTGGACAGTCACCCAGAGATTTTTTGTACTGTTGGGGCATCCATCTTCAGCCTACAGGCCCATAGTATCCAGCAGACTTTTCCATGAATCAGGAAATTTTAAAGACAGTTTAGTCATTTTCTTCTGTATCCTGCAGAATGTCTCACAGACTCTTTCATAAAGCAGGAACCCCGAATAATCATCTCACCTTTAGGCATGTTTAGCAATCATTTTTCTGTGGGTCTTGCATGTCCAGGCAAGAGCAGTTTCTTGCCCAAATGGCTAACCAACTCCATAAGGAGCCTCTTCAATGCCCATCTTTCTCTTGAAGTAGATTGGTGCTGCCAGGAGCAGATGTGTCTCATTGTCATGAAAAGTCCTAACTTCTTAAAACATTTAAATGCCATATTCTGAAGGTCTCTGAATGATTTGAAGAATACCTATCTAACTGAAATATATCTCTATACATCTAGAAAATCTAACTAACATGACTACAAGCTTCACTATTATATTGAATTTAAGTTTTATACACATATACATACACATGCAGAGTTAAAGCTAGCTTGCATTTAACATAAAGTTAAGACAGAGAAGATTAAAGTGGAGATTCAATGTCACCAGTGAACAGGAACTAGAGTTGTTGCAGGTGGGAGAGAACAAATGCACTGCAGAAGTGAGTCTCTGTGCACAGTGGACACCTCAGTGGGCCCTGTCAAGGGATACCATCACGCAAACACACCTGTATGCAACAAAGCATAAAAGTAATTTTTAAAAGCATAGCTAATGGCTTACAGGTAGCTGGTGGCAGGTCATGTTGCTACAGGCAGCCTGCTGCCAGCACCTTAGCTAGGTTAGGGTCAGAACCTCATGAGTCTGTGGCTCCTCCCTATCTTAACCTCAGCAAAGATGGCAGCAAGGTCAAGTGCCATCTCCATAGTTAAGATGGTGACTGGAATGGCAGCAATCACCTGGTTCCCCTTATGACAGCAGTCACATGGTGCAAAGCACAGAGAAAAGGTGGGAATTTTAAACAGATAGAAATAACAAGAGAGAAACATAGAACGAATAGAACATACATTTAAAACAGAATCACACCCATGTGGTCACACCATTCACACATTCTTTCATGCATAAAGTAGATAGGAAACTTCCTCACCACTGCTAACCACAGTTGTGTGGAAAGAGGGACAGAGCTGTGCCTAACCTGATGGCTGGAGGTGTCTGAGGTGGCCATGGTGGCAGCATTGGGGTTGGGACTGGAACCTCACAACCCGACCAGCCTTGTCACCTCCTGCAAGACCCATGGTGGCAGCGGTAACAGAGACAGGACTCCATGAACAGGCTACAAACAGGCTTAGCCACAGTGGGAGGAGGCCCAGTGGGGCAGGGTTTAGCATGGCTGGATATATAGAAACGTTTCCATCTGTCCATTGGCTGACAGAAATTAGAAAGCTCCCACAGAATAGTGGGATCTAAGGCACAGTTAGGTGGCCAATTTAGGTTGTTATCTAAGGGGTACTTAGGATATTTCCCATAGCTGAGGGAGAGAAAAATAAAGTAAGTGAGACCCAATGGCTAATTTGTCTTCAAGCATTCTTGAGACAGAGTAAGGGTCAAGTGAATTGTTTCAAACCAGTCCCAGGCCTGTTGGCACAGGGATTGGGAATCAGGGCCTAGTAGCCCAAGGAACAACAGTCCAAAACAAGAAACAAGACCAGTCCTCAAGCCATGAGGAATCGCCAGAGGCAAATGTCAGCTAAAGCTGACCTGGAGGAGGGAACCTTACTTCTAGTCGGGTTTTGTGCACAAGGATGGGGCAGACAGCAAGTTGGAAGGTGGTCAGGGTCCAGGATCCCCATGTGTCTCATGGGCAGGAGGGAACAAGGAGAGAGCCTGGCTGAGTCATGCACCAATGTTATGATTTATGCAAGTGACCCTGGTAGGTCCCATGGTGGGTGTGGGACCACAGCAGGTAAGGGATAGACAGATATGCCATGCAGCGAGAACTTGGGTATGGAGAGTTTATTTAGTGGGTGTTGGGAGGGTAGGGAGTGGTATGGCAGGAAAGAGAGAGAGAGAGAAATAGAAGGACAGAGAGAGAAAGAAGGGAGAGGAAGGGAAGGGGGAGAAGAAGGGAAGGGAGAGATAGATAGAAAGCTGCCTCTTCAGAAGAACAGTGGGCAGAGAGAGACAGAAATGTGCCAAAGAGAGTTTGCCTCAGTGGGGAGACAGAAAGAGAGAGAGAAAGAGAGGGAGAGAGGGAGGGAGGGAGGACATGGCTTGTCTCTTAAAGGGACAGGGTACCCAGGTGACAGGGCAGGTCAGCATAAAAATCATAACACTCATTGTAGAGAAAGTAGTTACTAAGTGTCTGCAGACAGTTCAAGCAGACTCATGTGCTGAGCCACAGCAAAAATAAAGCCTGAGGAGTTATCAATACAAACATGCACATTCACCTGTACAAGACACACATTTCCTGGCAGGAAAGAGAACAAAAGGGAAGAAGAGGTTGTAGGCCTAAAAGCTGGTTTTGGAACAGGAACTTGAATACTATTTCCTCAGTCCTATTGACCTCACACCTCCACCTTAAGTAGACTGGATAGATAAGGATGGGGTGGAGCCATTTCCAGCACAGGAGAAGTACTTAAATCTGTATTTTAAAAAGAAAACAGGAAAATTTTTTGAAGCTGTAACAGTGATAATTTCAATTATCATGCTTGAAAAAGCTTTAGCAACCAGTACTTATAACTCTTACCAAGACTAGATTGATAACTTATCAGCACTCCATCAGTTAATATGCCAAACTTAGAACAAGTTTTAATATCATTTGTATCATCTTTAAGTTTCATTTTTCAAACACCTTAAATCACTTCCTCAGACATTCACAACTTGTATAAACCTATTTTTTTTCTTTCCATTCTGGAAACATCCAACCATCTTAATCTTTAAACTTTCTTTTCCTTTCCATATGGAAATATTCAGTCATGCACAAGGGCATAGGTGCTTGATTATTGAGGGTCGTCATTGAAAAGCAAGTCCCTGTGGGTATCCCCATCATGATCTTGACCCCTTTGCTCACATAATCCCCCCTCCCTCTCTTCAACTGGACTCCAGGAGCTTGGCCCAGTGCTCTGCAGTGAATCTCTGCATCTGTTTCCATTGGTTACCAGATGAAGGTTCTATGATGACAATTAGGGTAGTCATCAATCTGATTACAGGGAAAGGCCAATTCATGCACCCTCTCCACTATTGCTAGGAGTCTTAGCTGGGGTCACCCTTGTGGATTCCTGGGAGTTTCCCTAGCATCAGGTTTCTCCCTAACCCTATAATGAATACCTCTATCAAGATATCTCTTTCCTTGCTCTCCCTCTTTCTCCTTGCTTTCCCTCTCTCTCCCTCCCCAAACTCAACCTTTCTTTTCCTTCATATTCTCCTTCCCCCTCCCCATCATTCCTCTGTCCCCGCCCCCTCCCAGTTTTCTCAAAAGATCTTGTCTGTTTCCCCTTCTAAGGGCATCCATGCATGTCACTCTTAGGGTTCTCCTTGTTACCTAGCTTTTCTGGGGTTGTGGACTGTAAGCTGGTCATCCTTTTCTTTATGTCTATTATCCACTTATGAGTGAGTACATAACATGTTTGTCTTTCAGGGTCTGGGTTACCTCACTCAGGATTGTTTTCTCTAGTTCTATCCATTTGCCTTCAAATTTCAAGATGTCATTGTTTTTTACCACTGAGTATAAATACCATTGTATAAATATACTACACTTTATCCATGCTTTGGGTGAGGGGCACAGAGACAACTGATCCAAGCTAGTGGGAGCTCACTGACTCTGGATTAACTGACTCCTACATAGGACAAAACTAGGACCTCTGAATGTGGGTGACAGTTCTGTGGCTTGGGCAGTTTATGGAGCCACAGGCAGTGGCACCAGGATTTATCCCTAGTGTATGAACTGGCTTTTTAGAGCCTATTCCCTATGGAGGGAAACCTTGCTCAACTTCCATAAATGGGGGAGGGACTTGGTCTTGTCTAGGCTTGATCTGTCAGACTTTGTTGACTCCCCATGGGAGGCCTTACCCTTCCTGAGGAGTAGATGGGAGAGTTGGGCGGAGGGGAGAGTAGGGGGAAGAGAGGGACAGGGGACTGTGGTTGGTATGTAAAATGGAAAAAAAACTTTTAAATAAAAAATGTTTTAAAAAGAAATCATGGTACAAAATGAAGCAGAGATATTAAAAAAAAAAACACTGTGATGGAGAGAAAAGGGAAGGGCAGGGTTGTGGTACAGATGAAACAGTGGAGGCTCTACTCTTTGTCCTTGGAATTCTGTCCTTCTAGCTTCCTTTTCCACCATACATAGCCTAAATAAACATCATTGTTAGAAAAAAAGAGAGACAGACAGACAGACAGAAAGAAAGAGAGAGAGAGAAAGAAAAACAAGTCCTTTCAAAATTATCATTGGAGCATAAAGAATAGTAAAAAGTAGTCATTAAAGTCGGTAACAACAGCATGGTAGTTGAAACCTAATTATGAGTCCACCTGTCCTCAGCAGGAAGCCTGTTAGCTCCAGGGAGATGCAAGGGCTGCCTGACTTTTGCACTTGAAACCAAGTATGGGTAGGCACCTGGGACAGGTAACTGAGCCTCCATTTTGAAGTGTTTTTATTCAAAAGACTCAGGTAAGGATAGGTTTGACTAGAGTGAAAAGGAACTATGGACCTCATAGCTTCCAAATCAATTAAAACTGGCAGAGACTTAGCCAGTAATCTGAAGAGTTAACCCGGACTCCTATGTGGTAATCTTGATGGATGTGTTGGGGCCAAGGTCCTAGGGCAGCATCAGTCTTTGGCTGCCAGGCCCAGAAGATCTGAGAGATTTTTCTGTAGAGGAGGAACTTGGGGGCCTGGCCTACCTTGGCAAGGCAAAGGGGCTCAGTCGACCCTCCAGTGCCCAGACAGTTCACAGTTTGTGCAGACTCCTGAGGGTGGCTGAGGTAAAGGGAACTTCTCTGCTCAGTGACAGGGATGGCCACACTTAGAGCAGGCTCCAGGTAAAATCCACTGGCACCCTGTCTTCTCTGGAGGTAGCCTCGGGGCTGCTGCCAGAAGCTGGTATTTCTATCTTGGGAAGCCTTTTCCATCTTTTCTGCCTCTCCCTCCCATTAAACACCTTAAATGCCATATTCAGATCTCTCTGAGGGTTTGAGGGCTATCAACTGGCCTCTTAAGTTCTTTATTTTAATATACCTGATTTTGAATATCATTTACATTAAGCAAGCTTTAAGTTTACTTTAAACTTATTTTCAGTTACTTGTGTCAGGCTTAACTTTAACAGCATATACAGAAGACTATATAATGGGGGATATGAATTGGCCTTTCTCTCCAAGCTTGTCCCTCTAAATTAATTACATAAATACTTAGCATAACTACAAACATAGTTCTGAGTACATTAAAGAATCTCATCATTTATAAGGTGACTGACCATTAACTTTTATGTTTTAAGTATCTTTAGCAGTTTATAATGATTTTCTAATTTTATACCTGTTATATTTATGTCTTAAAATTTATGAATTTTGAATAGAAAAACCTTTAATATCAAAGTAAACCTTAAACCATAAATACATCCCATGGAGATACTGGGAACATCATTTTCCTGATTCTTTTATAATGTACTTTTTACAAAATATCACTTTTTTTATGACTCAGTTTTTCCAAATAGCTAAAGATTAACAACATTAGCAAAGACAAGAATGATTAGACATATATTTTTAAGTCAGTTTCTGTTAACCTGAATAGACCATTATAACCTTAGGAATATATAAACTTTAGCCAAAATATCATAGAGATGTGATGTAACTGTATTTAGCCATCAGTAACTTCTATTGGAAATAGCTTACCTCCTAGTTGTTCTCAAAAACAAAATATCTTTTCACTGGGCTTTTCTGTTTTGTTTTCTTTCTCCCTGAGTCCACAGAGTCAGGTGGCTATCCTGGCCCAGAACAAAGACTTTGGCAACAACAAGCTTGGATCTGAAGTGGGCAGACCAAATCTCATCTCCAGTGCCAGCTTTTTAGTAGACTAAAATAGCATGTGATGGCTTTTCCAATATTATTCATACACAACAGACATTTGAATCTCTGTAAGACTGAACCCAATGATCAGACAGAGGCCTGAGAGTAGAGAGTATAGAAAGACAGCTTAGAGAAAGCGAGAGAGGAGAACAAAGAAGGCTTAGAGTTAAGAGTTTCTGGATCATTTGCTTGTGCATGACAGAAGTTGTCACAATCTGCGACAATTTGGAAATCGAATGTGCCATTTCCTGGCCTCAGACTGTCAAGCTTGTATGGGGGCCAAGCCATATTTTCAGTAAAATTAAGGCAATAAGACTTAATATCTGAGTCCAAGGAGAGGAAAATATTAGATAAAGCAGGAGAGAGGAATCAACAGTCTAAGCGTGAATGAGACGGGCCCATGGTTACCTAGAGGAACGGAATGGCCCTTGAAGAAAAGGTGGCAATAAAGAATCCGCAGGACCAAAGCAAATAGGAGGTAGTAAGTAAGTAGGAGTACCACCAGAAGGTAGGGAAAGCCTTCCCAGTTTTGAGGCCATCAGAACATCCTGGGACCTAGAGTAGTGACTTTGATCCGTTACAGGTTTGCTTGAGTTAATAGGGGACTAGATCTGGAGGTCCCATTGTCAGACACAGTTGCAGGGTGGTAGTGGCAGGGGGATGGTTTTTCCTGACAAACAGAAACCTGCTTCACAAGGTTTTTGAGGAACACTGTTTAAGTGGTAACCTTTCTGTTTACCCAGTCAGAGTTCAGCCTGAGTTTGAAACCAGACTGTCACTTAGTCAGCAGCACCGCCATTGGGGAGCCACTTTGAACCTAATACTCTATACCTGTACAACATTGTTGGGAGCAACTGGGCCCCTCAATGCTCAGAGCCTGAGAGAGCTGGGCAAGGATCTCTTTCTATCATCCTGACTCCAACAAAGAGCCAACCCTTCACTAGAGTCATGTACAAGGAACACAATTCATATTCCCCTCCCTGCCATTGCTCTGACCTGCTACAGTCCACCTCCGGGGATAGAATAGAACTTTCTAGAAAACAGTTCCAATAATTCACTGCACCCCATTAAATGCAGAGCCTATGTTCAGCCTGGAGGTGTGGGATACTTAAACCAGGACAAGTGTTGGTTCTTTAGGATGACTGCAAATCTAAAGTTGAAATGTTTCCTAGTCAAGATCACAAATGTTCATCACCACTGAAACAGTGAGACTTTCCCCGTGAGAAATGAACTGTTGCAAAGGGATTAGAATGGATAGTGTTTTAAAAGGAGAGAGGGAGAGGGGGGAGGGAGGACAGGTAGGTTAAGAGAAGAGCCAAGAAGTCAGGAGCAAGCTGGGAGACCAGGAGATCAGAATAGCCAAAATGGCGGGGTTAAATAGGTATCAGAGGAGCTGGGAGAAGGGACCTAGTCCAGTCCCTGGGCTGGAGAGTTTAGGGTAGGAGGTGGAATACGCCAGTGTAACTCTGTAATAGGTAGAGACTGAGGGATGGCATCGGTGACCAGAGTCCACTTTGATATGTTAAACAGGCACCTCGGTTAGTCATTTGTCCTGAGTTTGAGATATAACTAACACAAGTTAAATCTGGTGTCTCTCCTACCAAAATGATCAAAATGACAATTGACCTCCTGGTAGCAGTAAGTACCCTTAGAAGGAGCTGGCCTGACTTACAGGGCCTCTAAAAAGCCCCAGGGAAGCCTTCTCCACCAATCTGCAAGCAGCCTGGGCTCCTCCTGTCTCTGAGATGGAAATGGCAGCACAGAAAGTACAAGGTGCAGAAAGTATCTCTGAGCAGTGTGTGGTTAGGCTTTCTAGTACTTCCAGGAAACAGTATGACCAAAAAGCAAGTCGGGGAGGAAAGGGTTTACACGGCTCAGGGTTGCAGATCACAGTTCATCATCCAAGGAAGCCAGGACAAGAATTCATGCAGGGCGGGGACCTGGAGGCAGGAGCTGATCAGAAGCCATGGAGGGGTGCTGCTTACTGGCTTGCTCCCCATGGCTTGCTCAGCTTTCTTATGGAACCCAGGACCACCAGCCCAGGGATGGGACCACCCACCATGGACCCACCCACCCCTATCAATCACTAAAGAAAATGCCTTACATCCAGATCTTATGGAGACATTTTTTCAAGCAGGGCTCCCTCCTTTCCGATAACTCCAGTTTGTGTCAAGTTGACATAAGACTAGCCAGCACAAGCAGTGAGGCGAGGAGGAAGAAGGAAAGCCCATGCTGTAATGGTCACACAAGCACTGTGGTCAGGATGCTCCCATGGAGCTGTTGGACACTTTCCTGTGCTCTTGACAGGGTGATAAGGGCTGGAGTGCCATGGTCTTAAAGGAGCCAACCATGTCCATGTGAGAGGTTCTCACAGAAAGCTCTTCTGCCCCATGCCACTTCAGAGCCTCTGCATTTGGTGCCATCGCCACTGGCTGTGGGCCTGTGGCCATGCCACTTCAGAGCCTCTGCTTGCATTTGGTGCCATCGCCACTGGCTGTGGGCCTGTGGCCACATTACTGTGACTCTCAGCTAGTCCTGCCTAAGCCACTGATTTGCAGTGGATGGCATGCTCACCCACCAAGACGCAAATGGCAGGCTGCTCCATGTGCTTCCTGGGCCTCCTGGCCAGCACAAGGGTCTGCTAAGCCCTAAGAGCAGCATGAAGTCAGTACCATGTAACCTTGAAAGCCCCTGTCTTGGGGAGTCCCAGATGAGGTGCTGGTGGAAGGTCATACTCATTTGGGTAGAATCCATGACAAAGTGCATCTACTCGTGGGACCCATTTGACTCTTACAACCATCTGTCCCAGTCTTGGACATGAGGAAATAGAGGTTCACATTAGGTCCTAGCCTGACTGCAGTTTTTCCTGGGGAACCATGGCTCAGCACTACCAGGATGGAGTGGAAAGTGATGATGGGAATCTTCTGCCCTCAAGGGAGGGACTGAGAGCCACCCTTGTAGACTCCTCCATGCCAATCCTCTGAGGATGCCCCAGCCTGTTGGAGGAAGGCCGCTTGTTCATCCCGGCCACCCAGAACCAAAATAATCACACAGAAACTATATTATTTAAATCACTGCTTGGCCCATTAGTTCTAGCTTCTTATTGGCTAACTCTTACATCTTAACCCATCTCCATTAATCTGTGTATCGCCACATAGCTGTGGCTTACCTGGTAAAGTTCTGGCATCTGCCTCCGGGGGGCTACATGGCTTCTCTCTTTGCCTCCTTTCTCCCAGCATTCAGTTTAGTTTTCCCTGCCCACCTAAGTTCTGCCCTATCAACAGGCCAAGGCAGTTTCTTTATTCACCAATGGTATTCACAGCTTACAGAAGGGAATCCCGCATCACCAGCCCTTGCAGATAGATCATCAGTGGGTGCCATGTTCTCTGGCTGAATCAGGGCTGTCAAGTTGCAAATTCAGAGGAAGGAGAGGCTCTGGGCACTAAGCCAAAAAGACTACAGGAAAGGCTTCAAGAGCAGAAGGGGGGGGAATGTGTGTGCACACATGCTTGAGTCTAACTTTTCCTTCCATGTCAGAGTTAGCACGAACATTGTGGAGGTTTTCCTTGTTGTCCAGACCAGCTTTCAGGTTTCAACAGCTGCCCAGGTTTGTGCTGTTTCTGCCAAGTCTGGAGGGAAAACTGTCAGGAAAGCCCTTGAAGAACTAATGACATTTCACCAGCCACGTACCTTTCGGACCAACAGAACTTGGAGCTACTGTGGGGTTCCTTCTCCGCGTCTCCTATCCAGAACCTACCAGAGGCAGGCTGGCTTTCAGATTCCCTCAAGAGGCTAGGAGTTGTCCTGATGCCCTGGGAGCTCCTTCCTGCCTCAGTCTACCCAGGCCCAGTACAGGCAGGGTAGCCTGATCTGAACTCCTCTACCCCCAAAACAAGTTCCCACAGGTTACCTTTTCTCTCACAGGATTCTTAGAACATTTTTTTATAATTAAATCCTTAAAACATCCATTAGAATTTAGTGTTTACACTTTCTTACAGCTGAGAACCGGACAATTCCTTCTTGCCAAAAGGGTGTCTTAGGGCAGAGCCTCTGGGCAGCAATGGGGAGGAGGGGGCTGGCTCCTCCTGCTGGGGGTGGTCAAGTCTCAAGTCTGGAATCATAAGGCTCAAGGCTCACACCCTGCTATGAAAGGTGCACCTCGTCTCCTACAGATGATCAGCCACTGTGCTCCAAGCACCGCACTGACCAAGTGGCTGTCAACATGAGAACTAGACCATCAGTAAGCCCAGGACACCGTGAACAGGCAGATCCTGCTCTTAATGGCTATTGTAATTACTGTTATTTGAGAGACACCAAGCAATACTACTGCTGCACAGTGTCGCAAGGGCCGGACAACCCGTTTCCTCCTGTTTGCCTAAACTTCTCCAACCTGGGAACAATCTCTTTTTCCTAGTCACTTGGTAATTTGCTTTTAAAAGCATATGAGAAAATCCACGCTTAATCGCTGTTTTTTGCTTCGTGAGTCTACATCCTGACTGGTTTTAGCATTGGTGGGGTGTTGTTAGTTTCTTGGTTGTTTATTTTTTTTTTGTTCTGCTTTTATGCTGCACCTAAGGAAGTGCTCAACCACTTAACCACATACAATCTTTATTTCATTCTGTTTTTCTCCAGGGCACCTCTGCCTCAGGTGGCTTTGATTTTGATTCTCCCTTCTTGCTCAAGCAAGAACACAAAGGGTTTTATAGGTATTTGCTCCCAAAAGGACAGGGAGGAGAGCGTCTTTTACTTAGCTTGACACTAGCTTTCCTTCATGAATTTATGGTGGGTTTACTTCTGTCTGGGTTAACTGAGTCTGAGGGAGCCACAGTAAATGCTGATGGAACGAGCCACTTTACAGAAGGGGTGGGGCAGCCATGAGAGAGCTTCAGACAAGACCAGATCTGTTTGTATAGATGTGTTTGCTTAGGTTGTAAAAGCCTGAAAAATGGCTTCCCAGCAAGGCTCCGGGGCAGAATCCGATGCTATCAGGAGACACTGTCTTCACTGTTTAATTAGGGCTGGGGCCTCAGGGGAGGCCACAGAATGGAATTCACAGTATGCCTCTGTTCTCTGTAACTCGAGCCTGGAGTCCCAGAAAGGTGTCACGCAAAAACAGTCCCTTCTTGCCTACGTGGCCCCTAATTGTGCTCCTGGAGATCTGGCTGCCAGATCAACCCTGGGCTGGATTCTAGTAACAGTGCAGCAGCCTAAGGGAACTGAAGAAGAGCGCCACCTCCTGGTGTGCTCAACCTCCTGCAGCCTCCAGCCAGCTTACTTTATCCTCAGTCACACCTTTGCTGTTAATAGTGATAACTCTACTAATGTTTATTGAGGCCCATAATTTCCCAGCAGGGTACCAACAGGCCCATCTCCCCCCAGCCACTCCCTAATATGATAAACTCTACCCAACAACTGTGTGCTGTGTGACTCTTGGGCTAGGGGCAGGCTCAAACCAAAACGCAGCCAGTGTAGAAGGATCATCAGTGGGAATTCTCCATTCTTATTTCCTGAGAAGCCCTTAGTATGGGATACTAAGGCCCACATACCATAGCAGGCATATGAGGTCAGAGGAAACTTAGGAACTTAGCACCTTTACCTGCTGAGCTATCTCGCTGGCCCTAATTATTTAAACTTGTGTGTTAGGCATCTGGATTTAGACATAGCCCTTTTCTTTTTCTAGAAGTTTTAAATTGAGCCTTATGAACTCGCCACTGAATGATATAGTTCTGTCCGTCACGCTGGGATATTTGTGTTATCTGTTCCATCATCTCCTGAGACACCTATGCTTTTTATCAGGGCACACCACACTCATCACCATCTAGCTTCACTGAGAAGCCTCTAAGTGGGATGCTCCCTCGGGACATCCCAGCATAAACCTTCATGTACATTTGCATTGACGGCATGGCTTGACTTTTCATCGCCTGATGGGATGGCTCCAAGTCAGTGTGACATTGGATTGATATGGCTTTGTACCAGGTGGTGTGGCTTTGCTCTTCCTTGGTGTGACTGCTCTGACAATATCATTGACCTTTCTGTCACGAGTGGACTTGGTAGGCGTAATTACTTTGATAAGTGGTCTTTATACATTTTATGCCACCCCTCTCTCTTTGTAATTATGAAATCCTGTCTCTAGAAGTCAACAGCTAAATTTTTTGCCTTCATTTTTTTAACCTCTGAGCCATCTTTCATAAGACCCATAATGAACCTTGGTTGAGGTTATTCAGATGAGTGGCGTTTTCCCAAACACTACTTCGGCTATGAAATATTTGAAAGCATGCCTCGCTGCCCCTGAGCCCAGAGCAGTTTTGTTCTTTACAAAAACATGAAGCATTTATTTGAATGGGGAGCCGTGACTGCTTCCCTCTGAGCCCACCTGTCAGCGCTGCATAAACCCGGCAGTCCAGTCTGCAGCTGGACGTCATTCCAGCTTAACCATGCTTAGCTGGATAGAAATGCATGATGGCATCATGGGAGGAGTTCTTCACATTTCTACAGAGCACAGAAAGGCAAGCTAAGTCATTCCAGGTAGCCACTGCAACCACCTGATGATCTTAAAGACAAAGAGTGATGTCCCTGGCCTTCCCTGATGTACTTCTTTGTGGGGGTTGAGACATCAGGATTTTTTTCAAAGCTCACCAGGTTACTCCTGCAGCCAGTCCTAGCTTCCTAAAATCCACATTGCTCTAGCACCTGCCCCATGTTTGAGGGCTCCCTATTAGTGGGAACTTCCTTGTATCACCTCAGCAACCCTCAGACATCTATGAACCCTGATATGGACTCCTGAGGTTAAGGTTAGCACCTAGAAATCTGCATTGGCAGTGCTGGGTGAATTCTCTAGGTGGTGGGTGTATTTGGAACACAGACCTGGGCACGAAGCCAGGCTTAGGGACAGCCTTGCATGTCAGAGAGTCTGAGCTGGTCTCAACATGCTGAGGGGGTCCGGGGGGAGGGGGGGAAGCTGCCTTCTTTTGTGATTGAAGACTGGTGATCTTTCCAAGCAGCATTCCCTTGAATGTTTACACTTCACAGCATGATCCTGCTTGTTAGACAGGAAGGCAAAGCCCCTGCTCCCAGAAATCTCTCTGAAAGGGAGTTGGCAATGACTTCCTGGGCAAAATGGTACACCAGTGCCTCCACTGGGCCTGTGACTCCCCATCACCTCCCAGGAAGGCCCTCCTCCAGGTGGGAGGGACTCAAGGAAACAGGGCTAAGAATAGCACCTGGCTTTCTCCACACACTCTGCATTTTAAGGACAGCCCTTTTCTCTCCATACCCGGACACTGTTATTAACTCCAGCTGGGCTGCTGTGCAGCCTGGGCCATATTACAGTTTTGCAGAGTGTCCTCAGGACCCCATAAATCGGGGGGGGTGTCTCTGGGGACACCAGATGAACAAGGTGTACACATGGCTGTGGGTCTCTACTTGAGAGGAAACCAACTTAGTGGAGAAATGACTCATGGGGTCTTAGAGAGAGTAAAAACAGGACCAAGCTACCCTGAAAGACAGTCAGGTGCCACTTACCATGGGAGGGACTCAGAAAAGCACCGTTAGGGAAACTGGCCCTTGAAAACATGGAATGCACGTTCCCAAACTTCGAGGGCCAGAGGCACTGTCCTCGGATGCCTCATGCAACCAGCAGATGCTGCAGGCATGGGTACCGACAGTTCTTAGAATAGGATTGTGCTCGAGCCAATGAGAATGTTGTGGGGGGGGGGGAGATACGGCTGAGGACACACGTTTGTCACTATCAAGTGTCTCATCTTGCTCAGACTTCTGTGCTGAGATGTAAAGACTGGTTGAGCAGTTGTGTTTATGCCAGGGTCACCAAAACATGGGGCCGATGTCCCCTGGTTTGCAGGGCGCCACCTTGTCATCCTCACTTGATGGCGAGAACATTCTAGTCTTCTTCTTCTCATAAAGGCACTAGTCTAATCCTGGGTGCCTTGCCCTCGTTACCTTGCCTGATCACCTCTGTATCAGTGACATTGCAGTGACAAAGTGCCGGATAAAAGCAATTTCTGTTTAAGGTTTTCAGTACAGTCCTTCATGGTGGGAAAGGCAGGTGCTTAGGGTAGCTGCTTACATTGTTCCCACAGTCAGGAAGTGGTAAGTATGATTGCTGGTCCTGTCCAGCCCATGGCAATGTGCCACTCACACTGAGGGTGGTTCTTCACATTTCAGCCCAATGTAGTCATTATTACCAAAAAGGTATGCCCAAAGAGTTGTTTCCATGGTGATTCTGAATCTCATCAAGTCAGCAGTCAAGATGAACTATTGGCTGGCCAGTGCCTCAACTGCCTGCCCCAGCCTCTGGGGGCTAAGGATTCGGTGTATGTTTCAGTGAGACATAGCATGCCATCTTGAAGCATGCTTCTAGCAGGCAGTGAGCATCCTTGACTTGCAGACATTGTAGGCACTTGGGAATGACATGCCCAGGAGCAGCTTTATGGGAGGGCCATCTCATAGACCCTTAGCTCAGGCTATCCCTGTCTCTGGCAGTGCTCATCCACCTGCGGGAAGGGGCTCCAGTCCCGTGTGGTACAATGCATGCACAAGGTAACTGGACGCCATGGCAGTGAGTGCCCTACTCTCTCCAAGCCAGCAGCCTACAGACAGTGCCACCAGGAGGTTTGCAATGACAAGATTAATGTGAACACCATCACCTCCCCTCGCCTTGGTGAGTACCTCCCCTGACCCTGGTTTCTGGGTGCCACTGTCCCCCTGTTGTAAGCCAGAAAGCCACCTTCTTTGAGCACTAGAGGCGCCAGTATTTGCTCAGGCTGAAGAAGGTTCAGAGGTGTTTGTCCATCACCACACAATCCTTGGGGCATCCTACCCACTCTTCTGCCAAGGCAGGATAGCCTCAACTCTGACCCCCTTCTGTGTGGGGAGTGAAAGCCGTACTTCCTTCTGGAAAGAGTCACTAGGATAAATGCACGGTCCTCTGTGCCATGATGGAGCTGCACATAGACGGGGTGGAGAGGTGACAGTCTTCCTGTAAGCAGTTTGGCTCCCGGTGCTCAGAACAAGACTGGTTACACATCCATAGTCCAGCCAGCGACAGCGGCTCTCAGTGCTCAGAACAAGACTGCTTACGCGTCCATAGTCCAGCCAGTGACGGGATGACATGAGGACCATCTAATGTGTCAACAGAATACTGACCAAAGGAACTTGCGGAAGGGGTTGTTAGGCTATGCTTTAAGGGTACAGCCCACTCTCATGGGAGGTCGTGTCACTGAGACAAATGGTCATACTGTGTTGTGTCCACAGTCAGGAAGCAGAGAGAGAAGAGCGCCGGTGCTCACCTTCCTCCTTTTTATTCATTTCAAGGCCCCAGGCTATGGGACAAGAGCCACCCACTCTCGGGATGGGTCTTCCAACCTCAGCTAACCCACTCTAGCTAATTCCTGATGGACATGCCCAGAGCCTTGTCTCCCGAGTCATCCAAGCTCCTGTTAGTTTAGTGGCATTCACCATGCAGAGCCCCTTACCCGCCACCAAGGGCTCTCTAGGCAGCTTCCTTGTGAGTCAGGGGAGCCGCTGAGCTTGTAGAGGTAGCACCCATGTCTGTTGCCAGCAGGAGTCTACTTGGTATCTCTTCAGGGACCTCCTGTGTGCAAGGCTTTCTCTCTAGAGGACTAAGACCCTGAAAGAAATGTGAGCCGTTTGTTTATCCTTCAACTTCATGCTTTTGTGGATCCTTTACTGTCCACTACTCCATGTCCCTGTGTTTTATAAACGCCCACAAAAGCAGTATGGTATATCACAAACCAGCTCCTCCAAGCTCAGGAACAAACTGTCTAGTGTCTCCTGCTCTGAAAAGGCAACAAGGGTACCTCATTTCGGGGTTGGATGCAGAAATGGATCCACAGAAGAATGTAGCATCTATATAGCCCTAGATGTCCATGAATTTATGTAAGGCTAATGTGTATTTGAAGGTAAGAGAAACCAATACAATCATGGGTTGCTTCTATCTATTTAACCAAATCTTTAACCTCTGGGCATTCATGTGTCCTTTCCGCTGTCCCCTTAGCTGCTCTGACCTACAAATGCACACGAGACCAGTGGACAGTGTACTGCCGGGTCATCCGAGAGAAGAACCTCTGCCAGGACATGCGGTGGTACCAGCGCTGCTGCCAGACCTGTAGGGACTTCTACGCAAATAAGATGCGCCAGCCACCCTCTCCACCAAGCTCATGACATACAGCACCGTGCTTGCTCAGTGCTCCGACTCGAGATCTGAGGTCTGGCAGTTAGTGAGTGGAGAGCCCTCACCCCACCCAAAAGCACACCAGCCCTGCAGCCAGGACCCCCAAAGCACTGCTCGGCACCTGCAGTAAGGCTGCCTCGAGAATACAGTGGCATAGAGCTAGGGAGTGAACTTGACATTGCCATTCGTCCTGATCGTAATATACTGTTAACGGCCACTGGATGGCTTCCTAAGGAAAAACTACACAAGAGTCACAAAAGAATTTTAACTTCCAAGATCTTACGTACCTCAAAGGGGCTCCTCTGGCAGATAATTATTGAGAGAGAGAGAGAGAGAGAAAGAGAGGGAGGGAGGGAGGGAGAGAGGTTAAGCAAGAGTGTTTAGTGCTTCTGTCCTGGCTTTCTATTGACATTTGAATTCCTCCGGCTTGATGTAGCTTTGTGGGAATATCCTAGAAATGAGATATCACATTGGAAGAGGCTCTGTCCTGAAAGCCAGCAATGCCCTGGTTGACCAGCCTCAGCTATGGCTTCTCTGGGAGAGGGCTAGGCTGCCTGAGTCCAAGGATCAAGACTTGGCCTCTGCCCAGCTCAAAAACATAGTCTCAAAATCCTGGGCCTTGCCTTAGAAACCTTGCCCCTGAGAGTTTAAAATCTGAGTAGACCAACAAGAATGCCAGTGCCATGTAACTCTGTACCCCACCTGTGTGGGGGGGGCATCCCCGAAGAGCTGGATTTGGGAAGCCATCTACTTTTCAGAGCTCAGAGGTGTACCCAACAGGGAAAGAGGGGGGAACCTTTCCTCAAGGTGCTATGATATGGGACAGGTGCACATGGCACACAGGGTTGCTTCCTGACTTAAAGGTACCCTCAGCTCCCTCGGGGGTGTGCCAGCTCCCACCCTGCGTCCAGGCATATCCACTCTGGATAGCCAGCACTCAATAAGGCTTTGCGCATTAAAAACATGCTACATCTTGGCCAAGTAGCTTTCCATTGGCCTTTCTTCTGAAGTTAGGATGCCGCTCAGGACATCTGAGGACACACATCAGTCAGTCCTGGGTTCTGCAGCATAAGGGTTGACTTCAGTATCTGGGCACAAGGAAGGTGTGCCAAGACATGTGGAGGAACACCACCTGGCTGAAATTGCTGCCCGTCCATCAAGTCCTCTAACCCAGATCTCATGCCTGGTACCTTCTTCGCTGCTCACAGCTGTCGTCACTGACCCATCCTGATGTGACCTGAACGGATGGAGAAGGCCCTCTCTTCTATCCCCATGCCTTCACTCTCACCACAGAACTTTCCTATCTCCAGAAGCTCAGAGAAGTGGCCGGACTGAGCTCTCTGAGAGCAGAGCAGCTGGCAGCCTCCTGGCTGCTGTGGCTGGCTAGCTTTGCTTCACATCATGGTGGGTTTTCATAGGTGCTTATGTTTGGAACTCCCTTGAGGCCCATCTTCTCCTGGTGTCTGATAGAAGCTCTTGGGCCAGTTTCCATGGGATCATCTCTAAGTACTTTTTGATTTATTGGTGCTGTTTCTATTTTAGTTTAGGTTTTGGGGTTTGTTTTTGTTTTGTTTTGTTTTTTCGTTTTTCAACTTTTACTAGCCCATCACAGAGACGTGGTAGGGGTGGCAGGGAATTTATTTGATTCCACTTGAATAGAAAAGGAGCGGTGCTAAACCTCCTTAGGTGCTCTGAGAGACTGTCAGGATGAAGTAACCCACTAGTCATCACCCGGATGCTGTGCTAAACACTGCTCCCCCGCCCACGTCTGCTCGCCAGCAGACTCCCCAGCTTGTTTCTAAACCCCACAGATTCCAGGGAGTTTGGGGGGTAGAGGAGAAGGTGCTGCCAGTTTTCCCTCAGCACAATACCTTGTTAATTTACCCAAAGACATTTATAGTTTGGGGCCAGAGAGCAATGAGATTGCGGGCATAGCCAGCTCAGGAAGCCACATAGCCCTCCTTGTGGGTCTGCAGAGGCCCACCTAGGCAGAGCAAGTGTGAGCACGTCCCCATAGGTGTGCACTGTCCCTCGTGCCCCACTGCCACCTGTCTGTCCCCTGAAGGAGCCCCACACTGTTAACGTTAAGCCCCTCAGTGCTTCCCCAACACGCACGCGCCTTCTGAGCAAACGCTGGCTGTGTCACTTTGAGCTCCACTATGACAACTTCCGTTCTGTTTCACCCAGAGCCATCAGAGCTCTGGGCTCACAACAGTGTGCCTCTGTGTTAAACCCGCACTATCACTCAAGTACTGTACCTTCGTGGTCGCACAGATGTGCCACTAGTGTCTCACAGTCTTATGGTGCTATTCATACTGGTACAAGACAAACCGCTCGCAGCTGTCGGAGGCTCGCTAGATAAGCACGGGAAAGGAGCCTCGGTGGCAACCTCACCTTTGCCCTTTTTTTCATTTTAAAGTCAAATGTATATACTTCCCACTAGTTAACTTACACACAGTACTGTGCCTGTGGGCTCTGTTCCGTTCTGTTTTACTTTTGGGTGCTGGTTATGAGAGACTACAAAAAAGAGGTGCCAAGCATTGGATGCCATCGTACATGAAAAATTCATCATTTCATTGGAAGCAAGTTGAACATGTGTAATAAAATGTTTTTCCATAATGGCGTTAAGCTCTCTGGAAAGTCAAAGACAAAAGCCGGTCCTCTGGGACTGATGGAGGGGGTGATGTCCCCCCTGCTGCGGCAGTAGCCTGGTGCTCCTGAGACATGGTTGTGGGGAACTGTGGCCACAGAGATCACTAGTAAATGCCATGCTGGTGGAGGCCTGTGTCTCCCCCAAGGGAATGCGAATAAAGTCTTCAGTCCCAGGCCTCCTCCCTGCCTGAGTATGCCAAGGTCTGGCAGTGCCAAGGAGGTACAGCCACCTCTCTGGTCTTCTGGAGTGAATGACAGTGCTGTAGAGCACAAATCCTGGCCATGTCACAGGGGGCACTCACTTCTCCCAACACTC
Source organism: Ondatra zibethicus (assembly GCA_004026605.1). Taxonomy (NCBI): domain Eukaryota; kingdom Metazoa; phylum Chordata; class Mammalia; order Rodentia; family Cricetidae; genus Ondatra; species Ondatra zibethicus. The sequence continues at coordinate 34,330 of PVIU01010026.1, read as the reverse complement.
TACCTCCTGCCCCCGCCCCCCACTGCCAGCCCTACCAGCGGCTGTGAGGGCATGAACAGAGCGTGTGTACCGTGTCTTCACAACTGGAACAGCCATGTGGAGCCTGCCTGGGTCCGCTTGGAGGCAAATATGTCATAGCTGGGGTGAGAGAGGAGTACTCCATCTCAAGAGGGAGAGAGATATCCCCATTAAGGTTGGAAAAGCATCCAAAATGTGTACCAAAAAGCTTTCAAAGTTATCGGCGTGTCCTCCCACTCCCCTCACTGGGTCTACCAACCCAATTTTCATTGCTATTGTAAATGCCCGAGGCAGGTAAAGAAAAATTTATTTTGGTCCATGGTTCTAATCTAATCCTGACCAATTCCCAGAGGCCAGAACACCACAGTCCTATTATCTCAAAGCCATTGCCTTTCTGAACTGAGTATTAGACTTACTTCTGCATGAGTTCAGGGACAAATCGTGTTTATACCCCAGCTTCAGAAAATCTGTAGATAGAGGGTCACACCCAGGACCATCCCTCACCTGTCCCTAGTACTTGGGAGAACTTTCTCCTTCCTCAGAGCCGGCTAATGGAGGGGTGAGGGTTGGTGGCAGAGATCTGAGCAAGGAATTTATCTAAACACTGAGTAGCCTGGTTCATTAGATGAAGCTGACATGATCCCCCATTGGTGAGTATTTATTAGAACAGTCCAGAACACAGAAGAGCAGACAGCCTCCTGGGGCCCCACAGTTCTCTTCTGCAGACCAGCCTAGAAGAGCACACAACAGGAAATGCACACACAAGCCACAGGAACTTCAAGGAAGAAGTCAGGGGAGCCTGTTGATTGGTTTCAGGGACATAGGCCACCAGGGACAGCTGTGCTCGCTCTATCACTCATTCTGCAAAGGGCCCCAGCAAAAGCCCACTCCCCCCCCCAACCAGGCACAAATCTGGCTTTATCTGGTCCTACTTCTGAGAGTGAAGCAGTGCTCAATGTCCTCCAAGGCCATACCACACTGGGCTCTGCCCTCTGTGCTGTCTCCTTGATGCCCTGAAGTCTCTACCCTGGTTTTTGTTAAGTATTTTCCAACCAACAAACCTCTCTACTGATGCAGTAATCACAATCAGACCAAATTAAACGATGCCCAGGTTTAATGGATGACAACACTCTTGGGTGCCCTCCACCCCAGGAAAACATGGAGAGGGGAACAGAGAACCAAAAGACCATGGAAAACCCAGAGACCATGTGTTTATTCTCGGGGGGGGGGCAGTTTAAATAGCCTGTGGGAGTGATCTTGACCCTCCCTGGGGAGGGGTCACCATTTGGTGGGCTTTCTCAGAGGTGGAGTTTGAACTGTGGCAACTCCCACAGGAGGGGGCTTATGTCTGGAGCTGGGGTGAAGCCCCCAGCCAAATATTTCAGGCTTTTTTGGATAAGGATTTTAGGGGCTGAGGTGATGCTTTTAACTGAACATTTTTTAGACTCCTTGTATATATGGATGCCAGGGGGCTGGGGTGCAGGCCCCAGCCAAACAGTTTTCACGCCATTTCTGTCCTGACATTGGTCACCAATGGTTTTCCAGTGTCAGGTGTCTTAGGCCAACTGAAGACCTCTCCAGCTTCCAAGGGCATTCTCCTGTGACTCCCTCCCTCCCCTTCCCCCAGCCTCCATCCCCCAGTCGGCAGCACCACATTCCCTACTTTCCCACTAGCTCTCTAAGTGATGGGGTAACTTTGACGTAGCTTAGGCTCGGCCTATATCGGCCTTTCACCCAGACCCAAGGCTGTAAGCACTTAGGGTATCTCTTCCCAAATGAGTATCCTTAGTCCCCAGAGCTGAACTCACAGACAACTCCCCAAAATATGTGGTCAGTCCCACAGGAAGCTCCAGGCTTGGGATGTGCCAGTGCTGGAAGAAGAAATTCATCTCATCCACCCTGTTGTTCCAGGGCCTTCCATTGGCTGGAGGGTACCCACCCACTTTATGAAGAGAGTCCATTCTGCTCAATTGTTGATTCCAACCGACTCACCCACACATGTTTTAGCAGCCAGCTGGACATCTCCTGGCCAGGTAAAGTGACACATAAAATCATCATACATCGTGACATGTGAAGCTCACCATTGTTCTGCCCCTGGAGACCTATCCAATCTCAGCATCTGGTTCAGGCTCCTGCTCCAAGATCAAATCAGCTCTTGCACATGCAGATGTGACTCCTGCAGGGTGGTCCCAGGTACAACCCTTAAGTGCTTTCTCCGTATCTGTGAATACCCAAAAGAATGCTGGGACAGGCAAAGGCTCATCCATGCTGGGACAGGCGAAGGCTCGCCCAAGTACCAGTGTTGGGACAGGTGAAGGCTCACCAGTAGAGGAAAAGAAGTGCTCCATCATCACTGCACAGTGACTCTCAGGTCCCCTCTGGGCACTGGTTGTGGGCACCACTAGGCTTAGTCCTGCCTCTGAAGTATTGATTCTCTACGGACCACCCTAGCACCCAGAGGACTCCGCCTAGAAAATGAACCAGGCTCTTCCTTGTTTGTGCTAGATAAACACTCTACCACTGAACATCCCCGGCCCATGGACCTTTGTAAGATTTCAGGCCAGGCTGCCCTTGAACCCACACTCTAGGCCAGGCAGAGCTTGAACCTGTAATCCACCCCTCCTGCCTCAGCCTCCCGAGGAGCTGGATTACAGAAACCTGTGCCACCAGATTTAGCTTTGCCATTTATTTTTGACAGCAGAGGCAGGATGCAGCACAGTGTGGTATTCTATCCCAGAAGTCCTGGCCGTTGCTCTACTGCTGTGACTGGTGTCTGGCTTAGCCAGGCTTCCGTTCTGTGCTGGAGGATGTATGTTTCTTATGGTGGCCTCCCGTATAGCCTGCGGCATCTTCCCATCTGGTCTGGTTATCATCATGCCCTGGATGTGGCATACCAGTATGATTCCTCAGAGGTTCTATGCAGTGGGGAGCTGAACACGGGCCCTGAGGAAAGCATTCCTGCATGCAGTTTCCTGCCCCTCCTAAGTGCACAGTCAGTGATCATTCTCCTTGTGTCTGAACCATGTTGATGATGTTCCAACAAAGATCGTAAGCACCCAGAACCATTCACTGGGGGGCTAATTTGTGGTCAAAACTGTGGAAGTCCAAGGCCAGGGAGATGGCTTAGAGGGAAAAGGCCCTTACTGCTAAGACTGGTAACCTGATTTCCATCCTGGTACCCACCTAGTGGAAAGAACGAACTGATTCCCCATGTTGTCCTCTGACATCCATGTGTCATGGCATGTACATGCTTTGTCATGACATGTCATACACACACATGTCCCCCCATACACATGTACAAATAAATGTAATTTTACAAGTTGTGGGAATCCACTGTCATCAACTTTTAAGGCCAAGACAGCCATTGCATACGAATGTGTTGGGAATACCATGTCCTACCTCATTCCTTACATCTTTAAGCAACACTAAACTATGCCATTCTTGGAGCCAGCATAGATAGCTCAGTGGGGTGAACATGCTTATTAGCATGTACACAGTACTACATTCTATCGTCAGCTCCAAAGATAATATAATAAATTGACATTTTTACGATGTTAAGCGTCACAATTCTCTCCTGTACTTAGGGAGAGGAAGGAGGTTTCCCAGACTTCCTCCTAGCCTGATACTATAATGGCTCTTTATGACCAGGTCCATCCCTTCTAACTCTACATTCAGAGTCAAGGTGGCTTCATGAACCCACTGTGCCACTAGGAACCAAAATGGTCCTGAAGCAACTCCACTTATGATCTGACTTTTTATGGTGGTGCACTGGATTCTAGCTACAATGTGGATAGAGTGTGCAGCAACAATCGAGACGTCTATAGTACCTTCCACAAGATAAATGGGTGAAGATTCCTTTGGGGGGAAAGATTGGTACTGACAGCTTTCTTAGCTTTCTTCCAGGAACCCAACTTCACCTTTAGTCCATGGATTCTAAGCATGAACTCTGGCTGAGGGTGGAAATCAGAGAACACGGTATGACTTTTGTGATCAGCTGTCTCTTCCGTTTAATGTATAAATTGAGTCAAACCCTCGTGAGCGCCCCACCATCTTGCCCTAACAGATGGATCTCTTAACTGTCTCTAGGCTTCTCTGTAGGCCAGGCCTTCCCCCTGCTGCCCCTCTGACATCTCTACCTAGTTTAAAAAGTACACCTCCCAGTTTCTCACTGTTAAGAACTACTGTACAGGAGCCACAGAGCTGACTCAGCAGCTAAGAGCACTGACTTCTGTTCCAGAGGACTCTGGCTAGAGCCCAGCGCTCCCACAGCAGCTCACAGCCATTTGGAACCCCAGACCCAAGGGATCTGATGTCCTCTTCTGGCCTCATGGGCACTGCATGAAAGTGATGCAGTCATAGATGCAGGCAAAACACCCATACACTTAAAATAATAATAGCAGCCTCTATTGTGGTGGATTCCTACTAAGCTCATCTCTGTCACTTCCCTGGTCATTATGTTAAAAGGAATGTGGCCTGGCTGGATGTGGTATGTGCACCTTTAGTCCCAGAACCTTTTTGTTTGTTTGGTTGGTTGGTTTTTGGAAACAGGGTTTCTCTGTAGCTTTGGAGCCTATCCTGGAAATTGCTCTTGTAGACCAGGCTGGCCTCAAACTCAGAGATCCGCCTGTCTCTCCCTCCTTAGTGCTGGGTAATCCCTGCACTTTTAAAGCAGAGGCAGGCAGATCTCTGAGTTCAAGGCCAGCCTCGTCTACATATCAAGTTCTAAGACTGCTAGGGTTTATGTAAAAAAACTCTGCCTCAAAAACAAAAACCTTGACCCCCCCCAGCCCTCTAGCTGTAGGCAATTTGATTCCGTATGTTGCCAAGGAAGCTGTCTGATGGCAAACCTCACTTCAATCGGTGCAACTCATCTCTCCATCGCATCCCTAATACTTAGCAAGAGCCATTATATCCTTGCCTGATCGTCTCTATCTCTACACACTTTTCAAAAGACTTGAGCGAATGCACCACCAGGCTTCCCTGACCACATAGAGACTTCTGTCCTTCAGGGAGCCTTTGTATCCAGATATTGTCACTCTAAAATCCTGCTTTGGGCTCTGCTTACCAGGATTACACATGGCACCAACTACCTTCATTTAGGCTCAAACTTTAGGGTCTCAACAGCCAGTCTCCAGGATGGGGAACTGTGGGCTGGAGGTCCCCACCAGAGCACCACGGTAGAGTGAGGATTGGCGTGGCCTTGAATGCACCGCCAGCAGACGTCACTGGTTCGTCTCCAGATGTTTCTATCCAGTCTGCTCCTTTCTGTCTTTGCCATCACCGGATGCAGAACCACAGGCTCCTTGCTGTGGTGCTGCTGTAGCTTCTGTCTTAATCACCTTAGAAAGGATAATTTATAAACAGCAGAGGCTTAAGGCCCGCAGTCTTGGGGCATGGGAAGGAAGGCCAAGGTGAAGGTTCGTGTTCCCAGCATCAGCTGAGGGGTCCTCTGCTACACAGACAGTGGCTTCTAGCTTCACTTGATAAAAGAATAGATCAAACTCTCTTAGGTCTTTCTGTTAAAGATCCATGAGCCCTGTTCCTGAAGGCCTTGCCTTCACGGCTCAATCTCCTCCTCCTAGAAGCCCCACCCCCTAACCTCACCAAGTATTACATGGCAATACATGAAATCTGAGGGACTGCAAACATGAGCACATAGCCTTTCATGCCCCTCTCTTGTCCCTTTAAGACATTCTCCGTATCACAGCCAGGGTATATTTGAAGAAAATTATACATACCTGTATCTATATAGATATATACAAATATATCTCATAAAGCAAAGTACAGACCTTCCTCTTACCCAACCTCCTCCTAGCTTGCTCTACGTGGTTCTTCTCCTGCCACCCTCCCTTCCCTCCCTGCATTTCCCACACACAGAGCACAGACAGGCGAGCTCTGCGGTGCCCTGCAATCCTTCACTTTCCCCTCTGCCTTTGAGCCCAAGCAGATGTCCCCACTGTTTGCAGTGTTCCTCCCCAGCCCTGCAGTTTCCCCAGGGCTTATACACCTGCATCTGACGTGCTGTGACTCAAGTGTGACCCTTTGGGTCGACACTCCCTAAGCAATCCCTCTAATGTGGCTTCCCGAGGCTGGCTGCCACCTGTCTTCAGCGCCCGCCATAAACTCCAGGGGACATGTGTGCTGCTCTCCCCATTAGAAAAGCAGGTCACCCCGGGACAGACATCATATCATGTCCCTCTTCTATGACACTGGGTCCCCAAGGTGCTGCACATGCATACATTAAATAAACACATTTGCCCTCTGCTAATTCCAATGTCTGTTGTTTATATTATTTGAAGATAAATTAAAGAATGTACCAGAAGATGTTTGTACAAGAGTAATGAAAATGTACTCTAAATTCAGTGAGGGTGCTTTTTTTTTTTTTTGGCTTACACTTCAAGTGATACAAATATTTGGACAACCAGCTTTAAGTCAATGAAAAAAAGATGTTTGCCATTTTTCAAATTCTCCCCCATGTTAGCCGCCCCTTGACAAAACAGATAGGTGTTTCCAGATGGTTGCTGTGGTCATCTACATTTTCAGGAGAACAAGAATGACGTTCAGGGAGTCAAAGAAACCCTGTGGCTTGGTAAGTGTCTTGGGTAAGCTCACCAATATCTTTTGGAAGATAAGAGCCAAGCACATGGCTTACAGTACTGTCGGGGCAGGTCACGTAACTGACCAGGACCATACATGACATGAGTCCCCTGTGGAACTTCCCAGAAGCAAGGCCATTCTCACACCTCTGGGTTCTGTCAACTCATCCCCTCCTGCCCTCAGAACCCTTCTCAGGAAAATGGTTCTTTCCAGAGCCTGGGCAGCTCCAACTCTTCAAGGGAGGTATTCAAAACATGACCAAGGAGTTAAATTGAATTTCCTCTGTGTATCAACTCAGGACTCAGAGATCCGTCCCATTCCAGGGGAAAGGGAGGCGGCCCAAAGAATCAGCCAATGTGGGACTCCTTTCTGGCAGAGCCACCAGGTAAGCGTCACCCCAGAGCCTCTGCTGTGTAGACAGCCCAGAATGTCGCAGGGGTCTGTGGCCCACCTTACACAGGCCTTGGGGACAAAACAAACTAGAGCTGACTCAGCTGCTCACTCCCCTCTCCCCATTGTCTCTCAAGTGCTTGCTCTCTGTTGGTCTCTTTCTTGTGCCTTGCCATTCCCTGTCTCACTAACATCTCTCCCTTCTTTCCCTCCCTTTCCAGTTCAGGTGATCACAGGCCCCTGACTAGACTTCATTGCAGATGCAAACCTGTCCACTAAAAACGCATTCACTGGTCTCCAGGCAGTGGAGCTCCTCTCGGGACCGTGTTCCCCCAGGCCTTCACAATGTCAAAACTCCTTTTTAAAAAAGGCACCCTGCAGCTGCTTACCCAGGACCCTTGAAATCTCACTGCTCCTTAGAAGTTTTAGAAGTCTCTGGGCACCCACTTCCAGCTTATTGCTGTGTGTGCCAATCACACGTTCAACTAAGGATGTCTGTCCTGCAACTGGCTTTCTTGCCACTGAGGTTAGTTTTTAACATGCCAGCTGATCGTCATAAAACAGCAATTCTGGAAGTCCTGTCCAAAGATTGTTATATATTAACACATCGTTAAAATAGTATATTGCAAAGTCAACATACCATTATAACTGTTAACCTATCAAATACTGACAGATTTTGAAAGCTCAGTGAAAACCAAATGCCATTTTATTAGAGAGGACTCAGGAAGAGGAAGAGTATGTGGACATGGCAATGTGACAATGGAGTTGGTTTGATGTACTGATGGTCTTTGCTAATACTTTCTTTTGCAAAGCAAATAGATCATATATGCACATGTATTGCATCATAAATTTACAACTGTGTTCTGTATATATACCTCTGTACACACATAGTGCATATGTGCAATGTACCACATGGTTGACATGGAATAATTCACTGTGACTTATCTGATAGCCCTAGGATAATTTTACCAGGGTCTCAGCATCAACTGGGAAGCAATAATCACATGGCCAATTAAGAGGAGAGGCTGCCAGGAGAGCTGCAACACCCATCTGAAGATAAAAGTTATGGTATATAAAATATATTGCCACCATGACTCATATTTTAACCATCCATTTTACAATGCAAATCAATAAACTTTTATTGAGCAGTGTAATAGGTGCAGGGTGGAGGGATAAAAGATGAACAAGGCCCAGCCCCCATCCTGAGACAGTCATAACAATATGTTTATTGTACCCTTCTCCTGGCAAGTAAGAGGCTCTGCCCAAATGTGGGAAAATATTTAAGTCCATTCAAAACTAATAGGGCTGTTGGCTCTGAGTTCAGGATAAACAAAACTCTGCCCATGGAGAAATAGGATCTGCTGCCCTTCTGATCTAGCTCAGCAAGGCCAGTAAGTTTGACTACCTCCCTCACAAGTGCCCTCAAACGAACTCTGCACCTCTGACATTGTTCTGGCCACACAGTGACACTGTCAGTACTTCACAGACTTGGTGACAGTCAGGCATGCTGAAGAACATGCCCCGGCTTTTCTCTGAAGATCTATCGAGAGGTCATAAGAGATAGACACAACCTGTCTGCACACAGCCAAGTGCACATGTAGGCTGTGCTTTCATGTAACTATTTTGGGGTGTTCAAAGAGATAAAGGGTAACACACATTTTAAAAGAACAGGAAGTCGGGGAAAAGATCAAGGAGATAAGAAAAAGATCCAGCAAGAAAAGTCAGAATTGACAAGCAAAGTCAGTAAAATGCAAAAATCAAAACAGCGGATGAAATCTAGGACTAAAGGAATCAAACAGAGGATTCCCGAATTGAAAGATAATAGTGAAGGATTTTACCCAGAAGACAGTACAAAGGGACAGATGAATTTTAAAAAATGAAAGTGCAGATAAGAAAGAACGAAGATATTTTGAAAGTTGTCAACTTCTGTCTGATGGTCACTCCAGAGACCAGAGTAAAGGAAATGGCAGAGGAGTTGTTTGAAGACCCAATGGCTGAGGATGTTGGAGAGCCAAAGATGTGAGTCCTCAAAAGGATCTGCAGACATAGCAGCTACCCCATTGGGGGGGCACTTCCAGTCCCTAGGGGAAGTCTGAAGCTGAGTGCAGAACTAAATGTTATTCAAACTGTTTCCTATTCCCGCATATATGCTAATCTATGGTTAAGGGTAATTTTAAATTAGACACAGTAAGAAAATAGCAATAAGAATAGAATAATTATAATACTCTTTCAACCTTAGCATATAATTTTTTTCCACAATTGAGAATATGTTTATTCAAAGAAAGTCCTTTTTGGTTTCTCTTTGGCATATCTGAGTTGCTGACAACACTCTGGCTTTGTTTGGGGACCAGAAAATAAAGATGACCTCGACACAAATATATCAGCCAACCACAGACATCTAAAAGCCTAGATGGCCATTAAGTGATTAATGAGCAGATAACATACACAGTATGGATGCACCAAAGGAATGGCTCACATCCTAAGCAAAGCAGAGCTGTATACTGTGGAGGCTTTATCATGCTCCATATAACAGAGCACAACTTAGAACTTGTGAGTTGTTTGTTTCTAAAATTTTCCATTTACTATATTTTGGACTACAGATCTATTGTTGAAAGCACAAACATGGATAAAGGGGCCTACTGCTACAGTAAAAATAATAAACAGGTAAATCCACATGCTACATATCATAGTGACACTTCAGAGACTAAGAGCAAAGAGAACACTTTGATGTTGCTGAGGAAAGACACCACTCCCAAGAAGTCACAGAGATGCACAAAGAAGCATCTCTAAAATGCTGAGAGGCCACTCTGGCTTCTATCCACCTCACCTATAGTCCCTCAAACCTACGTGGGTATGGTTAACTTCCTCTGTCAGAGGCCTTCACAAGCGACAGGCTTCTTCAACTGAATTTGTTCTTAATTATTTTACACACGTGTATCATGTGTTCTGATTATTCTCCCCCACTATTGTGTAGCGAAATTAGGTCAGTACAATAAATAACCAAGCCAGCTCAAGAAGAACAAGTATTTTTAATTGGTTATAAAAGGGGAAACTCACACTGTAAGAGTGGGAGGTCAGAAGTCCTATCCAGCCGGCCGGCACCGCATGGAGAGAGCGGGCACCTGTGTTCTCTCCGTTTTTCTACCTGGGGGTCCAGGTGACCACACCCTAACTAGATGTGATTGGTTGGTAGTTTTCCCCATCACTATTGTCTTCCTCCTACTCTTGCCCATCCATTATCTTCCCTACAATTTCCTTTCCCACAGCCGGCTTGTTTTGTTCTGTGACCAACTGAACTGGGGCAGCTTATGTGGCCCTGGGTTTGGAGCTATCCGCTACAACAGTGGGTCGCAACCCCCTTTGGGGGTTAACGGGCCCTTTCACAAGGGTCGCATATCGGATATCCTGCATATCGGATATTTACATTACAATTCATAACAGTAGGAAGAAGCAACGAAATAACTTTATGGTTGGGGAATCACCACAACATGAGGAACTGTATTCAAGGGTTTCAGTGATAAGAAAGTTGAGAACCACTGCACTAGAAGTTGGTGGGCTTGCTAGTTAATACATACCTGCTGAGGGGACTCCTTCAGCCAATTGCCTTTAAGATACCAGCCCGTTTGGGCGTGGTCACATGTTCTATATATACAGATGTAACCGTGCATGCACTGCCTGTTGGTTGCTGGATTCTGTTCCTGTTCGCCACTCATGCAGAAAACTGTGTGAGCCTACCCCTAAATTTAAAAATCTTTATTATACTCCATTCTGGGCTAGTGTGAGACGATTATAATCAACAACACATACCAGAAGACAATGATGACCCCTCCCCCCCCCAGAATCTATCAGTAGCAATGAGGGGTGGAGTCCTGCAGTCCCCTTGCTTAGCCATGATTGTCCATTGATAACCTTATAGTCCCAGTGCAGGCAACTACAGCTATGAGGAGATCATGATTCCTTCCACAAGATGGCATCTCACAGCCCCTCTCCCCCTCTTTACAATGTTCCCTGAGGTGGTCTCATTTCTTAGGCTCTGCACCTCATATTGTGTTCAGTTCGTGGTGGTCAGGCTATCTCCTTGTGGGACAGTTTGAATATACTTCTGGGTGTCCCCCAAGGGATCGTGAGTTGGAACTTTGCTCTTCAGTGTGATGTTGTTGGATAGATCCATAGAGGAGGCGCCTAGACGTACTTAGGACATGGGAGCACCAATCTCAGAAGGAACTGATGTAGTTCTCATAGGACCCTGGTCAGTTCCCTCAAGACAGGTATGTTAGAACAAATTGTTGTCTCCCTGTTTTCAGATTCCAGTGATTTCTTTCCCTCATACATATTACAGCCATGATACCATCAACCATATAGCACAGCCTAGGAGAACCTAAACAGAGCTCAGATGACTCTGGTATCATGATCTTGAATCCTCAAAACTGAGAGCTACCAAACTGTCCTCCTATAGAAAATGACCAGTCCAGTCCTTGAGGCCATGGACTTTTTTGGATTTTCCTTGGCTTCCTGGGGCACATAAACCTACTTGTGGTAGACTGGGTGGATGAATAAGAGAACCATGGCTTCAGGGAGAGGCGGGGAGCTTCTTTCTCTGTGACAACATGAGTTTTCTGTTTAAGGAAGCGGAGAGCACTGGCCTCGCTGCTTCCAGGTGGGTTGCTGCTCCACTCTGCTATCGTAAGGACCCGAGGCGTTGCAGCCTTGCACGACTCTTCAGTCTGGCCCTTCAGCAATGCTGCAGCTTGCCACCAGCACTGCTACCAAAAGCACTGCTGGTCTTTTAGATTCCAATGAGTTCAGTGTCAGTCTTTGGGATATAATAGGATCAAAGACGGTTAAAACCGGCAAGCCTTGGCCCTGTTGCAGATTCGGTTTCTTGTTCATCTGTGTCCCTCTCTTTTGGCTTGTTTAATAGTTCCTCTCTGGCCAGCATAAGCCGGGGTCATTCCCTGTCATGCCACATCATTGTGTCTAGCAAAAGCCTTCAAGTAACTTTGGATGCAATACTTGCAGCTCCCGTGGGCCAAAGAATCGCATATGATCTGCTTTCACATCCATATAAAGTGGCTCTTTCAGAAGAGTGTCATCATTCCAAGTGGAAAAATTGCCCTCCCATGCCTTGAACACAATCATGAATCCTTTGCAGTTGTCAGTGTTCTGTGCTGAGGTCCCAAGCACACCCCTGCCCATAGTAGCCTCCAGGTGGCTGCTCCTATGCTCCAGAGCTCTCTGGAGGAGACCATAGGTATGGCCAGCTCAAGGCACCATGTTGCCACTGGAAAGGGACATGAGGACCGTGCCTATCCACATAGGCCCATCAGGAACAAGAAACCAGAGCCCAGTGCAGAGCAACACCCTGGGCAGGCCAGGAGATCTCTTAAGGATGCCTCCCCAGGGCCAACCCAGCTTATCCAGAGAACAATTCCACTTTCAAATGCAAAGCAGCCCACTTAGAGTCTCTACTCCCAAACCTGCATTATCCATCTGCCCTAATCACTTCAATAGCAGGTGCCAACCAGCCTGCAGAGCCCCTGTACCCAGGGCTGCTAGGGTTATTCCAGAAGCCCAACCTGCTTACCAGAGTCCCTGGATCACCTGTCCCTTCTCGGGCTCTTGTGCACATTGCGCTCCTGCCCTCACTACCTCTTGATAGAGTCTAGTGTTTCCATGCACAGCCCCCGACCGAAAGTCCTCTGTTTGGGGACTGTAACACACTGCCCTCTCTATGGTATTTGTCTCCTATCCAGCCACGACTCTTCTGTTACTGCACTATTTTAAAGCAAGGGGCAAAGCGTGGGGTGATCAAGACTCTCCGAAGGACTCAAAACAGGACCACAGGCAGACACCTACGCCTATTTGGTCCTCTCACGAGAGGGGAGCAGCTGGATCATTAGGTTGTGCCTAAGTGAGCGGTCAGTGACCAGCTCACACCCTTCCACACTCAGCAGCCCAGCCTTCTGAGACCATGCTCCTCAGTTAGAAAAGGAGGCTGTTTTTTTCCTGGCTCTCCTCTGAAAGAGAAAACACTAATAAATCAAGCACTAAAATATTTATTCCTCTTGTCTCATAGTCATGTACACTTACTTCCTGAGGTCTTCAGCACCTCTCTTGCCACCCTGGACCTAGATTTGTGTAAGACCGCAGTACATACAACATACCAGGACTCCAATTGCCCTCCAGAGGCCTCATAGAATTCTGTCTCGCCATATTTGAGACCAGACACCAATGTATGGATGAAAACACCTAAAAATGAGATCCCATTTAGCTTTGAGTAATCAGTCTCCCTGAATGATCCAGAAGCATCCATCACTGTACGGAGTGGGTACGCCCCCTCAATCAGCAAGGAAAGCTGAAGAGGGTGTGGAAGGCATGGGGCAGGGGTGGAGTTCTCTGTCCTCATAACAGCTTTCAGGGGCAGGGCTCAAAGAGCTTGCCACTCACTCTGCATCACAGAGCCCATGAGAATCTCACAGAGAGCAACTTGAAGGAGAAGGATTGGCAAGTAGAAGGGAGAAAAAGCCATTCTGCAATAAAGGAGAGAGCATGCAAAGCAGCAATGGTGATGGAAGTTGTTGGCACATGAGTGCTGAGTTACAGAATGATGCAAGTAGAAACCAGAGGTATAGAGACCACTGTACTTCCAGTTTGGGCCCAAGAACTCTTCACCACGCTTGGTGTAAATACAGGGCTCCCCAATGTATCCTGGATGAATGAATGAGTGTAAGAGGCCACAATTTGCAAAAACCCAGGACCCTGAAGGCCAGGCCAACAGCATTCTGCCTGGGAGAAGGCTAACTGGGCTCCAGGCACAAAAGGACACCTAATTAGGCTTTGCTGCTCCTGCAGAGACCACAGCCAAGATAACCAGGGGTGTTTTAGGGCTAAGCTGGATGAGCCGGTTAAGTCTTGCTTAAAATAAATAGTTTGTACTGTTTGTGCCCCAAGGACAAAATACAAAATATGCTTCATGGAGCCTGCCTTATTATCCCTTGCAGCATACATATGCAAAGCATTAACCAGCAAACTCCCCCACCAGGCTTGTTTAGAGAATAAAGGCACTTGCCAAGGTCACACAGCACATCCACCGGGGGTGATGCTGAAGCAGCAATGACCCTCAGCCCACAGCCTCAACTGTGCCTCTCCCTGATTCATTTCCTCCTGCTTCAGCCAAGGACCGAGGCCAACCCACTGAACCATGGGTTACTGTCTTTGTCTCTGAAGCCTAAGCTAGGTCTTCTCTTCTAGGGCATAGAGATGCTGTCCCTCTCCTCGGCCTAGAGCTACTTCACAGCAGTGTGGCTCTGTCTCTGGTGATTGCCACCTTGGGGGCCAAGTGGGAAAAAGGAGATGCTCATGCATGCCCGAAAGAAGGGAAAGGACACAGCCATCAGATCTGCATGTCACCTGGCCTCCCCCGTGGGGAACAGTTGGGTGGTAGCATTCCCCACCATGGGCATGAAGCTTCCCTTACCGAGTGGACTTTCTTTCCCTCAAGGTCTCAGCGTCATTCTGCAGGCCATGATTTCTCCCGACAATGGAAAACAGGACCTCTATTCCACTCAACAATTTCAGTATTTATTGAGTTTTTAATATCTGTCGATATCAGGGTTTGGTGAGCATGCCTAAAGACAGGGGTTCCAGGGTCTTGTGTCCCAGAACAAAGAACTGCCAGAGACGTGTGATTACAGTGAAAGCAGTGACAGTTTACTAAGAAACACTCTTCTGAGGAAGGAGCTGGCCGCAGCCAAGATTGTTTCGTAGCTCAAAGGGCCCTGCTACACAAAAGGCATGTCTTCATGCTCTCATTCGCACAACATGAGCTTTCTCGCCCACGTTCGTTCACATGTCATTGTACATACAACATGTCTTAGCATTTTAAGTTTTGACTGACGAGTGTGTGTTTTGGGATTCGAATGAACCACGGGTCACCTGCAGGCACCCTGGAGTACCTCAGTGCTGCCCTCGTGGAAATTAAGTTGTCCTTGGCTGGGGCAACTTAGTCTTCCCCTTTGACAACTTGTCCCTTTCATGTTAACTTCTGTCTTTTTTTCTCTCCTAAAACCTCACCCCTACCCCTATCCTCTTGCCTCACCAGATGCCAGGTGCCCTCCAGGTTACCATCTGTGTGCTAACTTCTACCAGGACAGAGTCTGAACGCTGTACGAAGCACTTTAGACACCAAGGAACACACTGGTAAATACACACAAACTTACAGCCTGCTGCTGTGGGATGCCCGTCTGTATCCTGTGGCTATGTTTTATTACCATTGATTAATAAAGAAGTTGCTTTGACCTGTGGCAGGGCGTAATATAGCTAGGCTGGAAAGTCAGACTGAATACAGGGAGAAAGAAGGCAGAGTCGAGGGAGATGCGAGCAGCTTCTGGAGGAGCAAGAGGTGAGGTAATAAGCCACAAGCCTCATGGTACAATATAAACTAACAGAAATGGGTTAATTGTTTAAGAGCTAGTTAATAATAAGCCTGAGCTAATAGATCAAACAGTATGTAATTAATATTAAGCCTCTGAGTGGTTATTTTAAAAGCAGCTACAGGACCAGGTGGGATGAGAAACCTCCAGTTACAGTCTGCCACGTTTGTACCACAATTTAGTTTAGGAAGACCATTAATCGTAGCCAGAGCGACTGGATTCTAGATGTGAGTCTATCTACCTACCAGAAAGCGGAAGCTTGGCTTCACATCAAGGTGACAACCACCACATGCCTGAGATACCAGTAGTCCAGATTGTCAAGCCAACATTCTCAGGCCAAAACCTCTCACCCACGTCATGGGTGTAAGAGAGCTAGGCTCAGGCGATTAGCACACGGTTCCTCTGGAAAGAGCTGAGACATACCAATGCTAGTCGGCCAAGATCTGTTGAGCGCACACCTGAGACTAGAAAAGGCCCTCAGTCTACTCTAGATGCCATAACAAGAACAGAATGGGTGGCTCAAGTGACAGAGTCACTTTTCTGAAGGCCAGAGGTCCACAGCAAAGTCTGGCAGGATTTGGTTTCTAGCTCAGGTCTGTTCAGACTTCTATGCGGCTGCTGTCCTGACATGCTCTTTCCTCTGCGAGAGGGAAGGGAAGAAGCTCTGCTATCACTTTTCATAAGGAAACTAATCACGTAGGACCAGGGTCTCACCCTTGTGACTTATTTCGTGTTTATTGCCTCTTTATATGCTTCTATTTCCAAACACACATTGGAGGTTAGGGGTTCAACGTACAACTCTGAGGGGGATGCAAGTCAGCCATCCTTGCTAGGCAGACTAGCTACTCTGATAGCAGAGCAAAAGAAAGGCCATTTTGCCAGAATAAGCCTACGTTTCTAGAGCATATCAGGACTTAAGAGTGGGCCACACGTGAGAATGTGCTTGTGTCCATGGCCTGCTGTGTGCTCAGTAGGATGGTGTGGTGAGGGTACCACAATCAGGTCCTGCCAGCTGTGCCAATGAGCATCCCAGCAGCTGGGATGGAGGAAGATGCACCATTACATGGGAGGGAAGTACATTTCCCATATAACCCTATAAGTTGAGATCCCTATAGATGATGAGAAGATAGGGATTTGTTGGAGGGAGGCTGCTTGTTGGTTCCTGGCTGCTCAGCCCCGAAATAATCACACAGAAACCATATTATTTAAATCACTGCTTGGCCCATTAGCTCTAGCTTTTTATTTGCTAACTCTTATACCTTAATTTAACCCATCTCCATAAATCTGTGTATCACCACAAGGTCGAGGCCTACCAGCAAAGTTTCAGCACATCTGTCTCTGGCAGTGGCTCCATGGCTTCTCCTTACTCCGCCTTCCTTCTCCCCAGCATTCAGTTTAGTTTTCCCCGCCTAGCTCTGTTCTACCCTGCTATAGGTCCAAAGCAGTCCTTTATTAACCAGTAGTATTCACAGCATACAGAGGGGAATCCCACATTAGAGTTTTATCGCCAGGAAACCTATGAAAGTGCTCTATAAGCAAAGTCAACACCTGCAAGGCCACAGCAGCGCAGTTATCCCTAAGAGTCCATGGGCCTTGGTTCTGAGAATCCCATGGCTGTTTGTTCACATGTTCAAGCCCCACATGTAAAATGGCGCAGTATTTGTACAGAATCTATGCTACCCTCCTCTGACTTCAAGTTCTTTCCAGATGACTTATAATACCCAATACAAAGTACATGCTGTGCACACCGCTGATGCTATGTACGGTTTAAGAATGATGACAAGAAAACAGTCTGCAAATAGTCACGATGGATGCAATGTTTCGATCCAAATATTGTCAATCTGTGGTTGCCTCAATCTGCAGGCGAGGAACCCATGGACACAGGGCCAGCTGCCTTCGGGTAGGTGTTTTCCTCCTCCTTAACTGCCTATACTTTCTCCAAGTTGATGGAAGAGGAATTCCCAATGCAGAAAGCCCCAAGACCATTCCTGTGGGCAGGAGGAGGGGCAGAATCAACTTTCAGTGAAATTCAGAATTGGACTGTGACATGGAACTAGATATTTTTATTGCCGTATTGGGGCCATATTTTGCAACTAAAATTGACTTGACGAAGTAGCTGGACAACTATTTTTATTATCTAGGAGAGCCCAGAAAATTCTTGGGGCCAAAGTTTTCACAGAGGAGCAGGGGAGGAGCCAGGCTCCCTGAGTGGCTTTATGGCAGCAGTGAGAAGGCAGAAAGAACACACTCCATGGGCAACCTTGCCCCTGGGGCTGCTGTGTCATATGTGCTGTAGGTATAAGGAGCACAGCTTTCTTGTAGAGTAGGGGTGATACAGCCTGCCATGAAAGACTACTCTGAAATATTTGACTGCATGTTAGTGACCGTAAAATCCTAGGGCAGTGCCTGGTACGCACAGTTCAAAGAGATGAGAGCATTGCGGCTGTTGTTTGTGATAGCAATGGTAACTGGAGAGATGGTGTTGGAGAACCTGTGGAAGCCAGAAGTCTCTGTAGCTCCAGGATTGCTGTGTGTCCTGGCCTCCAAAGCTGACTTTCCTCCTTAAGTCAGCCTGCAATACTACAGAACTTTAAGGAAGTCCCAAACTGCTAGGAAACGTGGCCGCTCTTCTCAGCCTAATGCAACTTTTGGATTTTATGTGGAAATATTAGACCTCTACTCCTCATTTGCTCTCTATTTAGGGCTTTGAAAATATAAGATGTGCTGGTGTATGACTTCTCCCCAGACTCTCACTGAATACTAAGTACTGTTTTCCAGAAAACTCAGCATCTGGACAGCTATCTAGCCCCTGGGATCACCCATGGAGTTGGATTAATACCAAAGACTGGTTACCACAATACATCATCTAGTGAATATCATTAAAGCAGGCTTGGTTCTGAGAAACCTTAAACCTTCAGCCTTTGGCTCACTTCTGTCTTTTCTCAGTATTATTGAACATGATTAAGGGTGACACCATGCCGCTAAAAGTTATGTGTGGCTCAAAACTCTAACTCACAATTGATGAGTCTTTAACAATGGCTCTGGATAGTGTAGTGTTAATGGCTAGCCCTGGTAGTCTACTTCTACCAGAAGCCCATTACTAAATCTACCTTGCGTTTTACAGCCTCTCCATTGGAGCCTGGTGTCTGCTCACTGGGACAAGAGCTTTATTTCACTGTTACTAACTATGTGCGATTGGCTAGAGACAAATAGACATTCTAGAAGTTACTGCTTCACCCTCCTAGAGATAAGACAGGGGATGTGACATTTCTAGCGTCATTTGCTTCCACAAGGGTCATCTTCCTGTAGTTTTGGAGAGAAGGCAACCTGTGACCAGGAACCCTGGAAGGCAGCCAAAGCCAGTGACTGTGTGGGATGGAGTGACACTCTTACAAGCCTGCAGAAGGAGGTGAAAGAGCATTTGAAACTATGGGGAATGAAGACACTGGGGAGCCATGAAAAGGAAGGTGTGGAAGCAAGGTAGCAAAGAAGTGTGAATTGACAGAAAGAAATAGTCAGCCCTGGTCACTCTGGAGGGGACCATAAAGGACAACGGGGTCAGTTTTACTCACTCTTTTTCCCATTGGATTTTACATTTTTATATTTTTAAGATTGTATTATGATTACTTCATTTCCTCCTTCTCTCTCCTCCTTCCAACCCCTGTCTTGCTCTCATTCAAAGTCATGGCCTCATTTTCTTTAGTTGTTGTTGTTGTTGTTGTGTGTGTGTGTGTGTGTGTGTGTGTGTGTTCCTAAATACATAACTGTAACCTTCTTAGTTTGTACAATGTACATTTGTATGTATGTTTTCAGAGCTGTCCATTTGCTATTGGACACCAACTGACATGTTCCTCACGAGGGAAGAACATTTCCCCTGCTCTCAGCATTGCTTACTTGTCCATAGTTCTTGAACTATGTCTGAGGCCTCAGGTGCTTTACCATATACACTACGTGTGCCAGCTAGTCTTATGTCAACTTGACACCAACGATAGTCTCTTAGTCCTCTTAGATGAAGAAACCTCGATTGAGAAAATGTCTCCTTAAGATCAGGGTGTGGGCCAGCCTGTAGAGCATTTTCTTAGTGATTGGTAGAGGAGGGCCCTGCCCATTGTGGGTGGTGCAATCCCTGGTCTGGTGGTCCTAGGTTCTATAAGAAAACAAGCTGAGCAAGCTATGTGGAGTAAAGCAGTAAGCAACATCACTCTAGGGCTTCTGCATCAGCTCCGGCCTCCAGGTTCCTGCCCTGTTTGAGTTTCTGTCCAGACTTCCTTCAATCATGAACTGTGATGTGGAAGCATAAAAATAAACCCCTTCCTCCCCAACTTGCTTTTTGGTCATGGCATTTTATGACAGCAATAGTAAACCTGACTAAGACACTATGGAATACTTTTCAGCTGTAAAGGGAAAATTTAATCATGGAGTTTGCAGGTGAAAGGATAGAGATAATATTGAGTAGGGTAACCCAAACCAGAAAAGCAAATGTCACATGTTCTTTCATTGGAGGCTCCCAGCTCCAAATCTTCAGATGTAAGTACATAGAGTCTGGAGTAACTGCAGAAACCAGGAAAGTAAAAAGGGGTATAGGAGTGAGGGATAAATACAGAGGAGAATAGCAGGGTACAAGTGATCTAATCAAATAGGGTGATCAATTGCGGAAGGGAAGGGAGATAAATACAGAAGAAGGTAAAGCAGTAAAATAACAGTAAGGGTATCTGAAAAGGTCATAAGGAATCATACTATTAACTGTCTACCTTTAAAAACTAATGCACATAAGTTTGTGTATAATTACACATATATTGTTTAATTTTTTCAGCTGGAATGACAATGCGCCTTTCAAGGGCCAAAGACCACTGAGCAGAAACCACAACACCAAGCATGAAAGGTCTTCTTTTGAGTTGTTAGTCAAGGTTGCCCAATTATTACAGTCAATTACTATTGATTGCAGTTGACCCCAGACGTGGAAAGTAAGTCCCTATTGCTAAAGACACCATACTTCTTAATCAAGGCCCAGAAGCACTGATCTGGAACTGACCAAAAAGCCTCCTCTCTGAGGGCTAGATTTTTATGGAACCAGAAGGCCCCATGCAAGCTTCTTCCAAAGAGGAAAAGCAACCAACAGTCCTTCCCAGCTACTATGCCTATGATCCAAAACAAGAACCAACATGGAATGATAAACCCTAAGTGGACAGGAGTGGCACCCATACCTTGGTGATAACCAGCAACTTTATAATTAAACTTAGGATCTCTCAAGAAGAGGAAAATCATGTCAGGTACTAGACACTTAGCCAACTATCCAGGGTCAGTGAAGTCAGGCATCTTAGAGAAGAACCTACAACCACCACTTTACTAAACCAGCATAATCCCAAACTACATTCTAAATATCTGTCCTTGTGACCACAGATAAGAGTAGTTCTCCTCCCTTATGATGGAAATGTCTCTTTGCAACAGACAGACCACTACAGAAAGGCACACTGATCAAAACAGAATTGAACAATCTATAGCAAACCTCTGCACCTAAGGCTCAGAGATCATTGCAGGAGAGGGGAATGGAAAGATGGGAAGTGTGGGGTTGATGACCCATGAGCCTTAGGTGAATTGAGAAACTCTGGACAGGAAAGTGGAATGACTGATCCACACCATGGAAGCTTTGGATAAGGCCGTTCACATATGTAGATAATTACAATAAAGTAGTTCCACACTAACTTAGAATGGAGTATAATAAAGGGCTCTTTATTTAGGGGTAAACTCTCACTGGTCAACAGTTCTCTGCATGAGCAGGGAACAGCAACTAAATCCAGCAGCCAAGAGAGACCGTGCAAGCTTTACATCTGTATTTATTAGTACAAGAGACCATGCCCAAGTGGGCTGGTATCTTAAAAGTTATTGACTTAAGGAGTACCCACATCACCTCCCTCCTTTTGTCTAAATGAGAGAGTTTAGAGATTAGAATTAAAACCAGCATAAACAATATCAAGCAAGAAACAAATGCTAAATGTTTTGATAATTATCCTATCCTAAGGAGTCTAAGTCTTGTATTAGAAATGACTTGGCTAAGTCATGAGAGGAAAGTAACTATGACTATCTAGTTTTCAACCCCATCAAAGAAGGGAAATAATAATCCTTGAGTATATATATTCCTTGAGTAAACAGGAAGTGCAATCAAGCAACTTCTAAAATGTGAAATAAATGACAGAGACAACTGGTTACCTGGGCAATCACCCAAAGTCTCATTTGCAACATTGAAGCAACAAACTTTGGCTAAGGACTAGAGTAACTGACAGACCATTTTCAGAGGCAGGAAAAATTTTCAAAACTGTCTTATTCTGTCTTGGCAAGGTTTGGCAGTCTTTTTTCTTGTATCCTGTGTGTCCAGCCTGGACACCAGGCATTTTGTCAATGGTCAAGGCATGGGCAGTTCTTTGCCCAAAGGTCAGTTTTACCAAGAAGAAAGCAAGCTCCAAGTGGAGTATCTTCAGTGCTCAACATTCTCAAGGGAATAGATCATGCTGCTAGGAGCAATCATGTCTCACATCAACAGAACCCTAAGTTATTTAAATGCCATATTCTACAGCTCTTTGAAGTGGTTGAAGATTACCTATCTAGACAGAATAAACTCTTTATGTATCTAAAGAACCTGATTAATCTATGTACGAAAACATGGATGACTATTGACCTATAATTCTTAATACCTATATAGCTTAAAGACTAAGACTTCATATTAGAATATTAAACACTCTTTAAACAACTATGCAGCAAATGAGGACAATGGCCTCAAAATGTAAACAATGCATAAGTATCTTGATCAGAGGTAGAAATGTATATTGCAATATGATAAATATATCCTAAAATTCTATAAATATTCAAAATGTCTTAAGAAGAGGTAGAAATATGCATTCATACAATAAAACAAAATAACTTCTCATAGGTGTACAAATATTGCAAACAGAAACAGGAGAATATTCAATATAACAAATAGTGTTTGAATTTGTGTCAATATATAAGAATATATACCAATGAAAGATACAATAGAGACAAAAGTATTTATGGGGGAAAATAAAATCTTTCCTAAATTCTTTCTTTTTTCTGTCCCATACCAGATGGCTCCTGACATGAAACAGAAACTGAATTTTTCTTTTAGCAAGAAGTTTGGATTTAGAGAAGGACAGCCATTGTCCAACTCTAAAGCCAGTTTTAATTTTAAATATTATATATATATATATATGTATATTTATAAATGCTCAGATAAAGAAATTTTGTCCTGCAGAGGATATGCCACCATAAGTCAGATTTCTCTTTGCTTGGTGTTTCTTTCTGGATAGTTATCTTTTCTCCTTTAGGAATGTAGATATCCAAGGTCTCTCAGTTTTTTGAAGATGAGTATTTTCCTTTAAAGACAAGAACAGAACCCTGACTCAACCCTCATGAGGTTTCCTTACCACCTGTATCATTGTCACGTCTGTGGATGAGCTGTCATTTCTCTTTCTCAAGAGGTTTCTCCTTTTCAAACCCAATCTTTATTAATTTTGATCATACTCATAGCTTTTCTTCTCCTGTGGAAACAGGAGAAAAACCCCTTCCCCAATGTAGCACATCTCCTGGTTTCCATTCTGAGGTAAACACATCCTTGAAATACACTGGCTGATTTAATTCAGAAGTTTTTTCTATTATCCAATGTCTCTCTGCTGCTGTTGTTCCTTTCTCATTAGCATTAAGAAAATTCAAGGTTAATAAAGCATTATGAAATCTATTTCTGGGGGTATTTTCCATCTCTTTCTGTTTGTTTAACATATCCTTTACAGTTTGATTTGATCATTCTATAACTGCCTGACCTGTAGGATTGTTTGTTATACCTGAAATATGCTTCATATTATAATAAGTAAAATACTGTTTCATTTCCTTAGACACATATGCTAGACCATTGTCTGTCTTTATTTATGCAAGTAGACTCATGGTGGCCATAACTTCTAATAAATGCATAATTACTGAATCAGCCTTTTCTGAGCTCAAAGCAGTTGCCCATTGGAAACCTGAATAAGTATCAATGATGTGGTTTAAAATTTTTAATTTTCCAACCTCTGCAAAGTGAATTCATTTTAATCTGCCAGATTTCATTCCTTTGCGTACCCTTGGGGTTACTCCTTGCAGGTAGCAGTGTTTAGTTATAAAAAGAGCAAATAGGACATTTTCTTAAAATCTTCTTAGCTTGCTGCCATGTAATAGAAAACTCTTTCTTTATACCTTTGCTATTGACATGATGTTTATTATGAGGCCTTCAGCACATTTCCAATCAATAACCAATAAATTTCTGCATTACCTTGTGCTAGAGGACCTGGCAGAACTGTATGGGATCAGATGTGTGTTATGTATATGGGACAAAGCCTATCCCTGATTATATCTTGAACCTGATTGAATAATGTAGTCAATTCTGTATCATCTGGTATAAATTTTAGTCATTTCAATATGCAAGACAACTCTTTCTGCGTATTGTGAATCAGTAACTATATTAAGAGGTTCTTTAAAATTCCTTAGTACCATGAGAATAGCATATAATTCTGCCTTTTGTACAAAATTATAAGGGCTTTGTTCCACTTTACTTAAATCTTCTGATTTGTAACCTGACTTTCCTGATATATTTGCATCAGTATAGAATGTATGGGCTCTAGTTATTGGTGTGTCACATACAATGCAGGCAAGGATACAATAAGGTTAATTCTATTGATTTTGGGATAATTGCTATTAACCACTCCTTAAAAAAATTAGCACAAGCTTTTTGCCAGGATTCTTTGCATTCCCATAATTTTTAAAATTTCATCAGTAGTAAAAGGCACTATAATCTCTGTTGGCTCTATTCCTGCTATTTATGAAGTCTCAGTTTTCCTTTTATAATTATTTCAGAGACCTTTTCCACACAAGATTTTAAATTTTTTACTTAGTTTATGTGGTAAAAAGATCCATTCTAAGATAATATCTTCCCCTTGCATTAAAATTCCTACAGGGAAAATTCTGGAGGGCAATATGACTAGAATGCAGTTAAGATTTGGATCCACCCGATCCACATGTAATTTCTCAACCAAAGTTAATTCTTTCTCAGTTTCAGCTGTTAATTCCCTGGGACTATTTAAGTCTTTGCAACATCTAAGGTTTTATTTAAGTGAATTATTAGATCAGGTGTTATCCTAGCAGTGAGTAGTAGATTGGAAATGTCTCCAAGCAATCTTTGAAAGACATTTAGAGTCTACAATTGGTCTATCCTTTTTGAGTTCTAATTTTCTGTAAATCTATTTATAACCTACGTAATTGATAAAATCTCCTCTTTGAATTTTTTCAGGACCAATTTTTAATCCCCATTTAGGCAAAACTTTCTTTACTTCTTCAAACATTCTAAAGTATCTACATTTGAATCAGATAGCAAAATGCCATCCAGTGGTAAATTATAGATTTTGTTTATATATTATTTCTAATGACTGACTTACAAAGTATTGGCACAGGGTGAGGTTATTGAGCATTCCTTGTGGGAGGTTAGTCCATTGATATCTCCTGGTAGGCTTAGAACTATTGTAAATAGTCACTGTGAAGGCAAATTTTTCTCTGTCCTTTTCTTGTAAGGGTATAGTGAATAAACAATCTTTTAAATCCATATCTATAAGAGGGAATCCTTTAGGCAATAGGGAAGGTAGAGAAATTCCAGGCTGTAGAGGGCCCATAGGTTGAATTACCTTGTTGACAGCTGTTAGATCTGTCACCATTCTCCATTTCTCACATTTCTTTTTTAACAACAAATACAAGAGAATTCCAATGACCGGTTGATTCTTCAATATGGTGAGCATCTAGTTGCTCCTGAACCAGCTAGCTGTTCTAAAGCCTGCAGTTTCTCTTCTATTAAAAGCCATTGTTTAACCCATATTGGTTCCTCAGTTAACCATTTTAAAGGTAGGGCCATTGGTACCTCTGAAGGTTTGCTAGTTGTTTTTTGTTCTTGTACAGCCTGAATGACTGGTTATACTTTTTTATAGTACCTTATAATATCCTTCCCAGAAACATGAGTTTCTGAGACTGAAGGAATGTTAATCTGGGTATTCCATTGCTGCAGCAGGTCATGACCCCATAAATTCCATACGATATTAGCAACATCTAGCCTCAGCCTTCCTCTCCATCCTTCTGGCCCTATGCATTTAACCCATCTTGTACTTTGTTTCACTTGAGCTAGGGTTTCAGTTCCTAGGAACTGAACATCTGCCTCTTGAAGAGGCCAATTTGGATGCCAAGATTCTGGACTAATGATAGTTACATAAGCAACCATGTCCAGTAATCCTTCACTTATATTTATCCATACTCTTAGCTTTGGTCTTTGATCATTTATAGAAGTCTGCCAAAGTATACTTTTCCTATTTTCTATTGGAATTTTTGATTCATCCTCCATGTTTATTCCATCACTCAGAACAGTATGTTTTTTACAGCAGGCACTGGATGTTTTATTTTTCCTGGTGAGACATATCCTCTGCAGTGACTGGGAAGGACTGTACCATATTTTACTGAGGGGCCTGTGAGAGTGCCCTCCAAGGAGTTTCCCAATGGTAATTGGTTGCCTTGTCTGTCTTTTGTTGTTCTACATTCATTGGCCCAAAGTTGGCCTTTGCTACATCTTCTACATGATCCAGAAGGCTGAAATAGATTACATAATGCTTTATTAACCTTGAATTTTCTTAATGCTAATGAGAAAGGAACAACAACAGCAGAGAGACATTGGATAATAGAAAAAACTTCTGAATTAAGTCAGCCAGTGTATTTCAAGGATGTGTTTACCTGAGAATGGAAATCAAGAGATGCACTACATTTGGGAAGGGGTTTCTCTCTTGTTTCCATGGGAGATGAAAAGCTATGGATGCCATCAAAATTAATAAAGATTGGGTTTGAAAAGGAGAAACCTCTTGAGAAAGAGAAATGATGGCTTATCTACAGAGGTGACAACCATAGAGGTTGTAAGGAAATCTCATAAGGGTTGGGGCAGGGTTCTGTTCTTGTCTTTGAAGGAAAATACTCATCTTTAAAAGGTCAAGAGACCCTGGACATCTAGATGTCTAAAGAGGAAAAGATAATTATCCACATAGGATCACCAAACAAAGAATTATGACTTATAAAGACAGGTCATCTGAGGGTAGGAATCACTGAATATATATATACATATGTTATATATACATACATATTATATATTTCCTACTATAATAATAGTCATGACTCACTTAAAAATCAAAGCTGGCTTTGGAATTGAACATTGGCTCTATTTTTCTCTAAATCCAAGCATGTTGTTAAAAGAAAAATTCAGATTTTCTGTCTCATGTCAGGAGCCATCTGGTATAGGACAGAAGGAAGAAAGAATTTAGGAAAAATTTTACTTTTCTTCATATCTATTATTGTCTCTATTGTACTTGTCATTGAATATATGTCTATATAAATAATGTTTAAGTTTTCCACAATGAACAATGAATTTTTTTTGCAGTAATCTTTGAAGTTTCCAGGAAGAAGATGGGACCCTACAACGATGACTCTACCTGGTTGAGATGATGTCATGATGCTGATAGCATTACTATAAGACCTGTTTTGGGTACCAGCTGCTCAAGATGGTTCCAACTTGGTTAGCTGAAATGCTGCACCTTTTTACAATGTTCTGGCCAGAACTCCAAATAGGAACCTCAGAAAAACCCTGTTGACTACTCAGGACTATTTGCAATTATACCAGACGGTACTCTTGAAACTTAACCATCATTCTATTTTCACAGGACCCCATAGAAAAACATTGCCCCCATGACAGCTGAAAGTAATTCTAGAATACGATGTCCCCTCTCCCAACAAAGTTTGTCCTCAGGGTTAGGAACGTCAATTAGAGGTTGACTATAATTAGTATAGGATTCGGGGTTGGGGTGGAAATTACATAACCCCAGGATCTCTTTTAAAAAGAACAGGAAATTGGATGGGACAATAGATAGATTAGTGTGAGCTTACTCACACTAATAATATTGAGTAATAGAGTGAATACTTGTGAGCTATTATTTATAGGCAATTTACATTGGTATATTTTCTTGTATATTGATACAAATTCAAATTATATTGAATATATTCCTATTTCTGTCTACAATATTTGTGCACCTAAGCAAAGTTATTTTGTCATATTGTATGCATGCATGTTTCTACCTCTGCTTAAGACATTTTGTGTATTGATACAATTTTAGGATATATTTATCATATTGCAGTATACATTTCTACTTCTGATCAAGATACTTATATATTGTTTACATTTTGAGGTCATTGTCCTCATTTGCTGCACAGTTGTTTAAAGATTGATTAATATTCTAATACGAAGTCTTAGTCTTTAAGCTATATAGGTATTAAGAATTATAGGTCAGTAGTCATCCATGTTTGTCATACTTATAGGTAGACTAATCAGGTTCTTTAGATACATAGAGATAGTATTCTGAATAGATAGGTAATCTTCAACCACTTCAAAGAGCTGTAGATTATGGCATTTAAATAACTTAGGGTTCTATCAATGTGAGACACCATTGCTTCTAGCAACACCAATCTATTCCTAAGAGAATGTTGAGCACCCAAGACACTCCATTTGGAGCTTGTTTTCTTCTTGGTACTTCCTGCTTACTCAAGTAATATTTCCCTTCTTGGGTCTTCGATGGGGTTGAAGACTAGATAGTTGTCATGACTTTCATCTCATGACTCAGCCAAGTTATTTATAATACAAGACTTAGACTTCTTTGGATAGGATAATTGTTGGAACATTTATTACATGTTTCTTGCTTGATATTGTTTATGCTGGCTGTAATTCTAATTTTTATACTTGATATTTGCTCTTATTATTGTATTAGGCTTAGAACTCTCTTATTTAAACAAAGGGGGCGGTGCTGTAGGATATCCTTCAGTCAGTAGCTTTTAAGTTACCCACCCACTTGGGTGTGGCCTCTTACACTATAAATGCCAATGTAAAGTGAGTGTTTTCTCTCTGTCCCTTCTGGCTGCTGGATTCAGTTGCTGTTCCCCATTCGAGCAGAGGACTGTGATCTGTGAGTCTACCCCTAAATAACCCTCTATTATACTCAATTCTGAGCTTGTGTGGAACAAACAAAAGGATGTCTACAAGATGGACATCTAATGAGGAGATAACATGTGAAATGTACATGTGTAGTAAGTATATGTGCAACACAAAAGGGATTCATTTCTGTGTACTGTATTGTCCATTGGCTTATCTGGTTTTTATACCAGTAACATATTTTGGTTATGGTATGTTTTCAGTATATTTTGAAGTCAAGAAGTGTGATGCCTCTAGCTTTATTTACTTTACTTAATACCAACCAAAAGAACCTGGATTTAAATTGTGAAAAAGGACCCCAGTAGTCACTTCTCAAAAGTACACATAAAAAATGTACTTTAATCCCAGCACTTGGGAGGCAGAGATAGGTGGATCTCTATTAGTTAGGAGTCATGCACACACATTCTCTCTCTCTCTCTCTCTCTCTCTCTCTCTCTCTCTCTCTCTCTCTCACACACACACACACACACACACACACACACACACACACATATACATGGAAGGGAGGGAAAGAAGGAAAGAAAGAAAGAAAGAAAGAAAGAAAGAAAGAAAGAAAGAAAGAAAGAAAGAAAGAAAGAAAACACAAATCAAAAATGACAGTGCAATGTCTCTTGCCCTTGTTACTATGACAGGTATCTAAAAGATGAAAGTTAAGTTTATAAGCTGATGAGATGATCATTCATGATATGATTAAGGGGAAGGTTTTTATTATAGATATGAGAGAGAGAGAGAGAGAGAGAGAGAGAGAGAGAGAGAGAGAGAGAGAATATTCAAAGGCATCTGGAAGAGTCCAGGGCAAGGAGAGAAAGCAGTAGACTGACTATGGCCACTATGGACATGACATAGCAGCAACAGAGACTAGAGAAAACAGCAAGAGAAGCAGGGGCAGAATATATATAGAGAGAGACTGAGGTGGGGAGCATATTGAGACTAAGATGTTGTTTGTTTTCTTTTTACTTTTTCCTCTTTTGGGAGGCCTGCTACCCAGCTCCCAAATCATCACACGGAAGCTTCTTAGTTATGAATGCCCGGCTTTAGCTTGGTTTGTTTCTTGACAGTTTTTCTTAAATTATCCCATCTACCTTTGGCCTCTGAACTTTTTTCTTTTCTTAATTTCATTCTTACTCCATGGCTGGCTAGCTGGGTGGCTAGATGGTTGGCCCCAGACATCCTCCTCTCCTTGTTTTCTTCTTCTTCTTTCAGAGTTCTCCTTCTATTTATTCTCTCTGCCTGCCAGCCCCACCTATCCTTTCTCCTGCCTTTCTATTGGCCATTGAGCTCTTTATTAGCTCATCAGGTGCTTTAGGCAGGCAAAGAATCACAGCATCACAGAGTTAAACAAATGCAGCAGAAACAAAAGCAACACATCTTTACATCATTAAACAAATGCTCCACAGCATAAACAAATGTAACACACCTTAAAATAATATTCCACAACACTAACTGGGTGATAATAAAATGAGTAGCTGGGGGAGGGAAGCCTATGGGCTGGAGGGAATTCAGGATGGGAAAGGAGGTAAGAAGGGCTCAGATGCTAGCCTGGACTTTGAAATGTGTAACCGGGACTTGTGATACTGAGGAGACTGGGTCAGCATGAGCTTTGCTATGCTATGCTGATGTCAACACAGGTAGCCACTTGTCCTTCTACCAGTGGTGAGGAAACTGATTCCTTTTGATAGAAAGAAATAACTTCACAAGTTTCTGAGGAATGCTGACTTTTATCTAGCTGCCAGAAATCCTCCTATAGTCCAGGCTGAGCCCATTTCTGGATATTTGGACTGCCTTTTGGAGTTTGGAGAACTGGAGTTTCCTTTGGACCTAAAGATGACAAGTGTTGGCCAGGAAGTAAAGAAAGGGAACCCATCCACTTGTTGGTGGAAGAGCAAAGGCAGCTTTTATGGAAAATAGTCTCGAGTCCTCAAAAGGCAAAACATTTTTCTGGCATGTTAGAGCAGTCCATGGAATTGAAATTAGTGTCAGACTGACAGATGCCTGCTCACTGCAACATTACCCACAGTAACCGAGATGTGGAAGCAACCCATGTGTCCAGCTACAGTGCAGGGCCACACCGTGGTACCCAGATATGTCGGCATATGATTCTATCTTTAAAAAGAAGGGTATCCTAATATTTGTAACAGCATGGGTGAACCAGGAAGACATTATGCTAAGTGAAATAATCTAGTCATAAAAAAATATTTCCATGCCATCTCTCTTACATATGGGATATACATAAAGGTGGGCTAGGGGTAGGGTGATTGTTTGAATAAGAATGTGCCCCATAGGCTCATAGAGCTGAGTGCTTGGTCACCAAGGAGTGACACTATTTGAAAGGATTAGGAAGTGTGGCCTTGTTGGAGAAAGTGTATCACTGGGGTGTGGGCTTTCAGGTTTCAAAAGCCCATGCCAAGCCCAGAGTATCTCTCTTCCTGGTGCCTTCAGGTCCAGATGTAGAACTCTCAGCTACTTCTTCAGCACCAAGTCTGTCTGCATTCTGCCATGCTCCCCACCGTGGTGACAATGAACTAAACTTCTGGTGTTTTTCTTTTTTTTTTCTTTTCTTTTCTTTCTTTTTTTTTGTTTTTTGTTTTTTGTTTTCTCGAGACAGGGTTTCTCTGTGGCTTTGGAGCCTGTCCTGGAACTTGCTCTTGTAGACCAGGCTGGTCTCGACTCACAGAGATCCGCCTGCCTTTGCCTCCAAAGTGCTGGGATTAAAGGCGTGAGCCACCACTGCCCGGCGACAATGAACTAAACTTCTGGTGTTTTTCTTTAAAAAGAGTTGCTGTGGTCATAGTGTTTCTTTACAGCATTAGAACACTGACTAAGACAGGTAGCGAGATGGCTCACAGAACAGTAGCAATTACCTTGATAACCTGACATCCTGAGTTCAGTCCCTGGAAACCATGCAAAAGGCCAAATGCAGTGGTGTGTCTGTAATCTCAGCACACTTAAGGACAAGATGGGAGGAGAGACAGGACATTCAGCGAGATGCTCACAGCACAGCAATGCAAACAGCAAGAAACCCTGTCTCAGAAAAAGTGGAAGGAAGTAATTCAAGCTCAAAATGTGTCATGCAGAAGCACACATGCAGAAGCATCCATGTGCACACTCGTACACATACACACATGAACACGAAAATGTACATAACATATACCTGTCTCACTCACACACAAATAAATAAGAACACTGATTTCCCAAAGCAGAGAGTAGAAAGGTAATTACCAGAAAGTGAGTCAGTAATGTGGCTGCATGTGGGTAGGATACAAAATTCAGACAAGAGGAGTAAGTTGAACTCACATGCGCAAAAGCATGATGACTAGGCTGACGAACAAAACAGATTTTAAGATTTCTCAGTACTAAAGACAGGGAAGATGTGAGCAAAGATATGATCAACATATATAGCCATCCTATAATGTGTACATATTTCGAACCAGCATGCTGGATATCAGATTATAATTCTTTGTTGATTCAAGTCTTATTTTATAAAGTTCTATTAAATAGACAGTAGATGGAAAGAAAGTACCAGAGAAGGACAGATGAGCCCAGGCCTTGAACCACAGAAGTCTGTGCCCTTTCACTGAAACCAACCTCACCTCCTTAGTGTCCACAAGCAAGAGGCGGCTGTCAATCCCGCCCAGGCTGGCAGGAGCACAGACCTGGCACACTGTAGGAGCAGACAGAAGGGGAGGCGAGCTGATGGCTGAAGGTCAACAGTAAAAATTAGTAGAGTCAGATTAAATCCCTGCCCTCAAGTTTCAGAGAACCCTGCAGAAGAAGAGGCAGAAAGAGAAAGAGCCATGCCCTCTAAACACTGCACGTATGAACTCACATGGGGTCCCAGCCCTGAGGGAGAGGGGAATTCAGCACACGCCAACACCCCTAGCCCAGAAACTAGCTCCAACTGATAACCACTTGCAAATGAAAAATTAATTTTCTCCAATGGAGTCTCCCTGGGTTAGAAACTGCTATTAAGGGCAGGTGTCATGTTGAGCAGTGGGTGACCAACACAAAACATGCTCTATGGCATCTTTGGAGAACCTTGGTCTCATAGTGTTCGTCAGGGTTTTAAAAAAAAATTGCAGGTCCTTTATGTATATATTATGGCTTCTGGTTTTATGGGGGCTCTTTTACAGGTTTTTGGTTTTTTGTTTTGGGGGGTTTCTTGGTTTGATTTGATTGTGGGTTTTTTTTTTTTATTTTGAGTCAAGGTTTCTCTGTGTAGCTCTGGCTGTCCTGGAACTTGCTCTGTAGACCTGCTCTTTGAACTCACAGAAATCTGCCTGCCTCTCCCTCCCCATGTACAAGGATTAAAGGCCTGCACCACCACCGCCTGGGCCAGGTTTTATGTTTTGATGGGATTCTTCTGTGTAAGAATATGTGTATCTCTACGTCTATATGTGTTTCTTTATGCTTTTCCTTTGATTCTTTTTCTTCTGTTTGATTGTTTTGGTTTTAACTTATTTCATTTTATTATTATCCCTTCAATGCCTGTTTGTTTTCTAATAAGAGACAGAAAGGGTCTGGATTCTGAATGGAGGGGAAATATGGCGGATCTAAGAGAAGTTGGGGGAGGGGAAACAAAATCAGAATATATTGTTCTTTAAAAAAAGCTCCATTTTTAATAAAAAAAATAGATTTTCAATAAAAAAAGTAGAAAAAATCATGGAGTCGGAAGACCTGTACTTGAACCTCAGATGTGGCTTTGGAGAGCAAAGGCACCTGAGAGATGTGATCTAGTCATATTTTACCTTCTCTGAGGTAGAGACAAACATACTGAACTTTAAGGCTGTTGTAAGAATGAACTGAGAGCCAGGCATGGTGGCGCACACCTTTAATCCCAACACTGGGAAGGCAGAGGCAGGTGGATCTCTGAGATTTCTAGGCCAGCCTGGTCTACATTGCAAGTGTCAGATCAGCCAAGGCTACGTAGAGCGGACCCATTTCTATGAACTGTCTAAATGAACTGTGTTTTGCTTCCTGGCCACTCCACGTAACTCTGGTACAGTTCTATGTAGCCACACTCTAGGCCCCAAACCGCAAGGTGAAGAACTGCAGACTAAAGCATCTAAAATCACGAGTAAAGAAACCACCTTCCCCCATCACATCAATAAGAAAGCTGGCAAATACAATCTAGTTCTGTAAAATATTATAAAATTAAACCTCCTTATGCTACCTCATCCAGAAAAAACAATTTTCTTGTCTTTGCTACCATTATATACCTGCATGTTCGTCTGTACAATTTATCAAGCTGCACTTTGCCCAGAAAAAGAATGAACTATTTCATAGTTCATAAAATATAGTTGATACAGTAAATGCTTGTTATTTTTTAAGCATGAAGGAGAAATGAAGGAACCAGGCTGTGGAGTAGCAAGGGGTTTTTACACTATTAAAATTAAGTTACAACTTAGATTGTGATACACATTAAGTTGTTAATATGTTAATGGCAACTGTCAAGGCAAATACTAAGAATATAATTTAAAACTATACAGAGAAGCAACAAAGAATTAAAATAAAAATATATCTTCACACATAAAAAGATAGTAATAAAGATGTAAGGCAGAAGATTTGTGGAAAACCAACAGTATACATGGAAACTATTCCCTATCTATAATCACATTAAATATAAATGCATTAAACTGTCGAATTAAAAGGCAGAAACTGTCAGCAAGTTAAATAAACTATCACACTGTATGCTATCTATGTGACAATCCACTTTAGCACCAGAAACATAAATGTAAAATGTTGCAAGGAATACATCATTCAAACAGTACCTAAAGAGAGAGTTGCTACACCAGCATCA
>PVIU01010025.1:53202-72563 GCA_004026605.1 Ondatra zibethicus | reverse complement strand
ATGCATGTGATACACAGGCATGCATGTGATACACAGACATGCACAGAGACAATGCATGTGATACACAGGCATGCATGTGATACACAGGCATGCATGTGATATACAGGCATGCACAGAGACAATGCATGTGATACACAGGCATGCATGTGATACAGACATGCATGTGATACACAGGCATGCATGTGATACACAGGCATGCACAGACAATGCATGTGATACACAGGCACGCATGTGATACACAGACATGCATGTGATACACAGACATGCATGTGATACACAGGCATGCATGTGATACACAGACATGCACAGAGACAATGCATGTGATACACAGGCATGCATTGATACACAGACATGCACAGAGACAATGCATGTGATACACAGACATGCATGTGATACACAGACATGCATGTGATACACAGACATGCATGTGATACACAGGCATGCACAGAGACAAGACACCCACAAGCATAAATAACATTTAAAATAGTATAAATAAATAGAAGTAGATATACTGAACAAAATCAAAGTGGACACAAACTTCTGTATAAATTCAGAAGCTATTAATAACTGGATAAAATGATGAAGCCAGTATAAGACTTCAACAAAAAAAATGAAAATATTGAAAAACTCAAACAGAAGTTGTGTAATAAAAAGCTAAGGAATTCAAATAAAAAAACTTGGTAAGCCTTGCCAATAGACAGATCGGGTGGAGTACCAGAATACCAGGACTTAAGAAGGTGAATGGCATCAAACATCCATAAAACCATAAAAGCACACGTGAATAGGGCATACGAGACCTACAGGACACCACTTTAAAACCAAACTTCCAAATCGAGGGCATAAAAAGCACAGAGAATACACTTATCAAAAATTATTGCAGAAAATTTCCCAAATATAGGGAAGGAATGGCCATCAGATACAGGAGCCGAGCAGCACTCCAGTCAAGACCGGAGCTGCAGCCCCCACATCAAATGCAGGTAAAGTCCTAAGCATACAGAGCAAACAGTGGACACGGGAAGATGGGCACAGCTCAAGCTACATATGCGGAAGCTAATCAGAATCACAGACTTCTCAGGAGAAACCACACAAGGCAGAGTAACACATTTCAATCTTGTAAAGAGTAACTACCAACCCAGCAAAACTGCCCTTCCTAACTAAATAAGTCAGAAAACTTCATCTTCTGTGACAAACAGAAGCTAAAAGAACTCTGCCCACTGAGCCAGCGTTGGGGAAGACCTCTACAGCAATGGCACACACTGAAGGGTGAGCAATGCTGACACCCGACAACGCACCTGAAACCAGAGAGAGGAGAGACTAAGGAACAGTCCGTCAAGGCGATATCATTTATCAGAAAGCAGAGCCAATTTCATAAGACAAATGCTGTTGGATGCAAAGACAGACTGACCTCAATACAATAGTGGGTGGAATCAACACCCACACTCAACAGACAGAAAGTTTGGTCACCCATACAAAACTTTCAAGAAAACTTGTCTACTTAAATGACTTAACAGACATCCATATGACATCCTAACCCAGACATGCCGTCTACACTTCCTTCTCAGCAACCCCTAGGAACTGTCTCTAAAATGGAACACATCTTAGGACACAGGCAAGTCTTAACAAATATCAGCAAATCGGAACAATTTCTGAACTCTCTTTGACCACAGTATGATTAACAGAAATCAACAGGAGATTAAGAAAACATACAAATTCATAGAGATTGAAAAACACATCCCAGAACGAATTTTAAAATTTCTACAATCCAATCAAAATGAAAACTCAATATACCATAACCTATGCATTAAAATGAAAGCAGTTATCAGAGATAAATTGTTATAAATATCATTTATTAAAACTGTAGAAATCTCAAATAAAAAACTTGATGGAATTTCAGGTCTTAGAAAAATCAGAACAAACCAAAACCAAAATCAGTAGATGGGAAAAAATAATAAGTATCAAGGAAGAAATTAATAAAACAGAAATGAGCAATATAAAGAACAAGTAAAATTGGAGGGGTTCCTCAGAGAGATAAGACTGACAAACTCTTAACCAAACTAATCAAATAAAGAGAGAAGACCCAAATTAATAAAATCAGAGATGAAGAGAAAAACAGTACAATAGCTACCAATGATGTCCAAAAGATCACAGAAGCACATTTGAAAACCTATATTTCAATAAATTGGAAATCTGGAAGAATGGATAAACTTCTAGAGACCTAACAAATGAAGATGATAAACAGTTTAGATCCAAGACAAGCAATGAAACCGGGAGATGGTGGCACGCTCAGGAGGCAGAGGCAGGCGGATCTCTGTGAATTCGAGGCCAGCCTGGTCTACAAGAGCTAGCTCCAGGACAGGATCCAAAGCTACAGAGAAACCCTGTCTCGAAGACAAGCGATGAAACAGAGGAAAAGCATTCCAACTAGAAAGTCCTAAGCCCAGATGGGCTGTTAGTGAGGACTCTCAAAGCATTCCACAGGAAGGAAGTTCTGTACAGAGTGTCAAACGCATAACAAATTTTCTGTGAGTATTGTTTTGTTATTTTAGAAGAAAAAGGAGTTAGTCATATAGTTCATCTCCTCTGCCTCAACTCCTTCATGTGTAGCAGGAGGAAGTTAATCGCCCCATGGCAAACCTGCTGTAAAGGAGATTAAATTCCACAACATGGTTTCAGCATCTAGGATTGTCTCAGGAGCAGAGCGACTCTGCCAGACCTTAATTCCTACGGCCTCTTCAAACACAAAACACAATTTCAGGTCTCCCTGAGACACCACATATCTGCTGCTGTATGTGTAAAATGATGCTGGCACTGTTTTTCCTTAATTAATTACTTAACCAACTTTTAATTTTGAAATTAATTTTCCAACCAACCATCATAAATCGGGCTTAGAGGACAATCTGTGGTACAATGCTAATAATTTACATCACTTAAAAAAGGATCCTATATAAGTGGAAATTTAACACACCCACCCATTCCTGGTATATAGGACATTCATATATAAGTTAGGGCTATTTTACTAGATGAAACTGGACAAATACTTACGAGTAAAAGATGTTGAAGCCAGTGAGGTTATATGCAGCATCGCTGAAAAAGTGCAGCAGCGCATAGCCAGACGTGGTGACAACCTCGGGCACCGTCTCGTTGCCCCTCACTTCAGGGACGATCAAGCCACTGAGGAAGATCAGAATGGAGAGCTGTGGGTACCCACTGTGACTCTGCACAGAAAATATTCTCAAAAACAGTATCCAGCTCAGAAAGGAGAACTACAGGAAAACAAACACCAATTCATCAGTTTCTACCCCATTAGGTAGATAACACTGCTGATAATAAACTAACGCTCACCACCTGAGCACCCCTCCCCCTCCCACTACCCCACTCCTGCGCCTCTGCCACTAAGGCGCATGCGCCTCCTGGTCTTCCTTTTCTCCCTCCTGCTCCTCCTCTTCCAGCACTTACGGGACTGAACTGCTACCGTCCTGCCACAGCACCCCACAGTGGTCCCTTCCTTGAGTCACAGACAGGCTTCACTCTAAGCCACTTTGACACTCTAGCCGAGGCTGAATCGCTTTCTCCTCCCCACTGACTACAAGAGTGATGGAGAAACACTTTATAGCAGCATATATGCTGACAGAGAAATCTACTCAAAACTATGTGTTCCCAATACGATGACCCAGATTTCAGACACATTTAAAATACATGCTTTTGTTTCTTTAAAATTCTGCTTATCGTTGGATTAGAACATAAATATTCCCAAAAATATTCTCCATCTAGGTCAATAAGTACACAAAAGAAAACATATGGTGAAGGGCAGGGTAACAGATGTACAAAAGGTTCTAAGTATCAGATAATTCCTTTGTTTGCTTGGTGATTGGTTGGTTGGTTTTCGTTTTTTCGCGACACTGCAGCCGAGGCTGATCTTGAACTCATGGTGTTCCGCCTGTCTGCAGACCCATTCCGCTCTAATTTGTCTCTTTAGAACATTGTAAAATAGGATATTGATGTCTATCTTCTATATATGGCTTATGCCATTCACCATGGCTTGTGAGATTCACAACGTTTTTCAGATAACCAATTTTTCATTTTTCAAAGTAGCAAAAAAAATTTGCCAAAATTAAAGTAATATTTAGGCATCACTGGTAACTGAATTGCCTCACACAAATTATATGTGATACAAAAATGAGATCCTAGGGATGTTTTATTTTCAAATACAAACAAAGTAAAAAGTGACCCAACCCTGGCTTACTGCATATATAGGTTTGGTGGAGAACAGACCATTTTAAAAGGAGATTGTCAACAGAATTTGATTTCTACACCCTCAGTCTTGGTTTTACATACACATATACGTCCCAAAGTTGTGTGACTACATCTGCTGTGTAACTTGTCTTGAGGAGACACATACTGACATCTATTCACCCCTCCGAGCCTTAGGCAACACCACAGAAGAGGGGAGAGAAGATGTAAGACCCAGAGGAAGGGTTGGGTTTTGTTGTTGTTGTTTGTTTGTTTCGCTAGTTCCTAAAAAACAAAGAAAGAAAGAAAAAGCAAAGACTCCCTCCTGGAGAGACAGTAGAGGCCTGTAAGACACACAGGGGCTCAGGAGATCAGAATTAAAAGTTGCAAGATTCTGGAATTAGCCCAGCTGTGTGTGGACTCGGCAGGGAGAGGGGAGGATGAGACTTTGGGACAGGTCTCAATGATACAACTACCTTTAGGTCACCCGCACTCCTCTAGGTAGCCCTGCACCCATGTTCCTGCAGCCAACCCCAACAGACTCATTCGTTCACTAAGGTAGACTTGTACAAAACGGTCCCTGCTCTGTCACTGATGCCCAGTCTAGAGTGAATGCATGCTTCTTCATGTCTCCTGAAGAGGTTGTGCAGTCACACAACCAAATGAAAGTAAGTACATTGGGGAGTGGGGGAAAAGAAAGAAAAAATGTTTGCCTGCTCATTTATAAATTGTTTGAAAGCAATAAATAAGGGTGCTGGAGAGATGGCTCAGCAGTTACGAATGAGCGTCACTCTTGCAGAAGACCCAAGTTTGGTTCCCACATCAGGTGGCTCAAGACTGCTTGTAACTTCAATGCCAGATCAGACTCCTCCGGCCTCCATGGGCTCCCACACTCTCGTGCACACACCCACGGGCAGACATAGACATAAACATAGACATAGACATACAAACTTTCTTAAAATAAATCTTTTAAAGCAGTATGCGAAAAAGGGACTTCCGTTTATTACATGACACACCGGACTAGTTGGACCAATCCACATTAGACTACGACCCACAGAGAAAAACAACTACTGAAAACCAAAAACAATCTGCTGGAGATTGACACTATCTATCTACACATACTATCTATATACAACACTATCACTTCGGAATGAGCCCAGGCATAATGGAGGACAGTTCTCTCTTCACAGCTGAAAACCAGATTTAAAGGCCTAAATAATTGGGGGAGGAGTGTCAAAGAGTTTCCAGGGCTAGGAAAGCCAAAGGGTAACCCTTACTTTGAGCTAGGACCCCCACCAACTAGGAGGCAGGAACAGTGAACAGCCGTGTGTCAGGCCCTTTAAGAAGCTGTACTGAACATTAGGTCTGAGTGATCTCAGCTATTGAATCGGAACTGGAGGTGAACCTGCTGGTGGCCCCAGTAACTTTCTTTTCAGGCCTAATTTGTTACTACATACAACTTTTTCCAAACTCAATATCCAGCACAAAATTGTCCAGCACCAGAGGGGATAAGAGTGTTAGAAAAGAAAACTTCTCAATTATAAACAGTCTTCATATTGTAGTAATATCTTGCCTACAGAATAAGATCTAATTCTTAAGTATAGTGCACAGGGACTCACTATTGGAATAACTCAAGAATTACATCGCATGAGCTCAGGCCGACTCTATCACTTACCAGACAAACAACTTTGCTACCAGTTCTTGGAATAGGACCTTCAAATCCCTAAAATTACTTGTGAAAAACTGCTATTCACAGGAGGCCTTGACAGCTTCTGTCAATGTTTCTCTTCAAAATGGAATCTAAACTTACACTTCAGGTTTGCTGGGAATGGTCAGCCCAGAAAAACCAGCAATGTGATTGAAGAGTTGACGTCATCTAGGATCAGCCTGACTCAGGAACAGAGGAGGGAAGAGTAGAGATCTGTACTCAGCCTCCTCGGGGACAATGATTCCACAACCAGGCCTACAGAATGAAACAAACAACCAAAACCCAACTCCAGACACCTGCACCTCAGGTGCGCCTCCAAGTGATGCTGTGCACTGGTGTGCTGGGTGGGAAACATCCCAAGGACACAATGTTTTGTTTGTCATCATCATCATTCCCAATCTCATTCTATGCCTCCCTTTTAGGCTGCTTGCCAATTTCTATTCTTGAGAATAAAACTTCAGCCACAAACACAGCACTTTGCTGAGTTCTGTGAATCATCCTTGAAAATTATCCAAAATTAGGAAGCATGGGTTCTCTCAATTTGTGACCAAACAGTCAGAAGAAAAGATGGGGACATCCTCCAACTTCCAGCTGGTGTCTCCAGTGAGGACAATCTGTGTGCCTGTGCCCTTCCTCTAGCAAGTTTCACTGTACTCCAGGCCTTGATAGCAAAACGACCTTTGCTTTATTCCTTACTACATCTTCCAGGCTTCTGACAGATCTGGTAACTGAGGAAGTTATTAAATGTAACAATTATCCATGTAGCTGGCTGAGTAATAAATATATAATAAATATATATAAATATTTATAGTGTTGTAATCCTAAAATAATTAAATGCTTATTCTTAGCAAAGTAGAGTTTAACACTATATGCTTCTGAATTGCAACTGAAATCCTAATCCTAGCTTATCACCTCCTAGAGGTAAACGATTTCTCTGAGTCTCAATTTTTTAGTCATAAAATGGAAGATAATAATACTTCACCCACAAGATTTTAGAAAGGGTCTAGAAAACATTCAAACTGGCAGCCACAACACTCAGCATTGAGTAGATATTTAATAAACCACAAGGTCCCATCCCCTCACTGTCTTAGACCAAAGGCAACTTGGAGGAAAAGTGTTTATTTGGCTTTCGTATTTTGAATCACAGCCCACTGAGGGAAGCCAAGGCAGAAACTCAAACTGGACAGGATCCTGGAGGCAGACGCTGATGCTCAGGCCATGGAGGAGTGCTGCTTGCTGGCTTGCTCCTGGTGGCTCCTTACGGCTCATCCTGCTTTGTTATAGAAGCCAGGACCTCAAGACCAGAGTGCTGCACCCACAACAGGATGGGCCCTCCCACGTCAATTGCTAATTAAGAAAATGCCCTACAGGCTTGCCTGCAGCCTGATCTTATGGGAGCATTTTCTCAATTGAGACTACAGATTGTGCCAAGTTGACATAAACTGTCTAGCTCACTCAGGACAGGTAACAGGATGCTTGGTGATGAAATTCTCCAGTTCCATCTTCACAGGTTAAACCCATGATAATTATCTCAGGAAAGATTCCTTCAGTAATAGGAAAACATGGGTAAAAATCTGTCAAGTAGATGTTAATGAGTGCAAATTCATT
Organism: Ondatra zibethicus; assembly: GCA_004026605.1. Classification (NCBI taxonomy): domain Eukaryota; kingdom Metazoa; phylum Chordata; class Mammalia; order Rodentia; family Cricetidae; genus Ondatra; species Ondatra zibethicus. Next base: position 65,017 of record PVIU01010025.1, on the reverse strand, counting down.
AGATGACTGAGCAACAAAAAAAGATGAGTCTAAATGATAATCAGTCAACAATGACACGAAAGTAATGAAATGATCACAAAATGCAGTATTAACTGTCAAAAATAAATGTGCAACTATTGCATCTAATTGCCATAATAAATTTTCTAACATAATTGTTTCAAGGGGTCTATTAACATTTTTATCTAGTGTCTTTAAACTGCTATTTCTAGCTTAACTTTTCATAATGTTCAAACACACAGAATGGAAGGTTCTAAAGGGCTAGAGGGGGTTTCGGTGATAGAGAGTGCTTGTTCCTCTTGCAGACGAGCAGAACTCAGTTCTATCCTCCACCTGCATATTTGCGTACACACACACACACACACACACACACACACACACACACGGAGTCTTTTCTAAAGCAGTTCTAAAGTATTGTCAGCAATACCATAAGAAACCTAAACTACTTACTACAGGTATATTCTAAAGCAGTCACACATTATAGAATCACAAATACAATGGAAATACCAGCCCTCAAATGCTTGTCCAACAGAATTTCAACTTATTGACGAAATAAAATATTTGCAAGATAGTGAAAAGAATGTTTCAAATTAAAATAACTGTGGGAAATACAAGTTTTTAGCTACACTTAACTTTTCAACATTAGAACATGAGAGATAATGCGTAACAAAAGTAAAGAATAATGTAATAAGCAATTTGTCAACAATCACGCTGGTTAAGCTGGATACAAAATCTTTATTATACATCCATACGTTCTCTGTATCCCATATATTTTTCCTCCCATTAACAACTGTTCAATAATGCAGTATTACTGCAAAGTTTAAATTAATATTAAAATGCTATGATTTCAAAATTAATGTCTTGATAATCTGACTGCTTATAAAATATTATGAAGTGACCTAAATTTCCAAACTTTTGAGAGCTAGTAGAAACACCTCCTTTATTAAAACCTTACACCAAGTATAACTTAAACCTTGTTTTCAGAATTTAAATTTCCCTCAGTTCGTGTAACAAAAAGACAATTAAAATAAATGCATACACTCATCTATCTGTCACCTGAACTCACCCAAAGCCCTCTGAGCAGACATTTAAGAAAACATATTCAAACCAACTTAAAGGAATAAAATAAATATAGTGAAAATAAAGAGGGGTTATAAAAACGTCTATAGTTCCTATAGTACAGTATAGAATTTATTCATATTTATGGCATATTTACATTACTGTGTATACACTTAAATTGATAGACATAGTAAACAGAGTATTATAATAACCTGAAATCCAGCATTGCCAACCAACATAAATTTGAGTACAGATCAATAGGGAAGACTTCAAATATGCAAATTATACAGTTCTTTACTTTCCAATGGCTGTCAATAGTTCATCAAGCAAACATAATCACTCACCTAAGCACAGCTACTAAAGGCGCATATATTGAATCTCCATCATAAACATACATGTGATCCCAGCTGCATTCAGTAGCAAAATGATTGAATCTCAACCTTAACACTGCATTTGGACTGAAAGCAAAAAAAAAAGAAGAAGAAAAAGAAAGAAAAGACAAAGAATATCTTTAATTTGATATAAAATATAATATTTTTAGAATAAGGCATAGTAATTTTATCAAAAATCTATTACAGATACTTTTTCTACAAATCATTAAATCACCAGAAGAAAAACTGATATGCTTTCAAGACACTGGTTTCAAACTACACATATCTTTTTCTTAAAACTTCCGTCAACAATAAAAGGCAGACATTATAGATTGGATTGAGGCAGAAGTTACATACTTTATGTATTTTTTTTTACTGAAACCTTATTAAATCACATACTAACAGGATGCATTCTATCACAGCGAGCTGTACTTGAATAAAGCTGGAGACAAAATTCAACACCCAGAAGTACTGATACAGAAGCGTTGATACAGAACCTTCAGGTGGAGGCATTAGGTTCTTTCCAGTTTTGCTCAAAAGAGTGCCACACTAAGAAGTAAAGGCAGACTACAGGTAAGTAGTAGAAAACAGCTGTTGTGGATTGCAAGACTTTTAAAGTATTCAGAAAGCACAGTCTCCAAATACACTCTGAAAATCGTGAAATAGCACCAAGGAATCCTGCCGATTCACTTATGACCTACTCATAATAAAGTTTAAATAGCTAAATGCCTCATTGTGAAAAGTGCCCAGAAGTAAACCGCTAGCTCTTCTTCAAGAAGTTATGAAAATATTTCAAAAGATCCTTAGCACAATTAAAGGGCTATTAGATCTAAAATGCTGGAAATTATTAACCAATAGCACAGCTCAGCACAGAATATGTTATACTCCGAAAAGTATTAATCAATAGCAGAGCCCGGCACAGATATTTTATACTCTGAAAAGTATTAACCAATAGCATAGCCCAGCACAGAATATGTTTATACTCGGAAAAGTATTAACCAATAGCACAGCCCAGCACAGAATATGTTTATACTCTCTGCAGCATTTGTTAAGCTCCTAACAAGAGGTTTCTCAAAAGCCAAGAGGCCTAATGTGTTTAGTCCTGCAATAATGTAATTCAAAGACAAAATATATATTTATCTATTATACTACAAATGAAAAGTACTATGATTAAATTTTTAAACTTCATAAAAACTATGCATATGTTCCATAATAAACAAGTAAATAAAATATATAGCTAGTCATTTTACCTAACTTAACATTAATCATTTACTTTAACACCTCAGAATAAAATTAACTTATTTAGCTAAAATTGTATACTTACTAGCCTTCAATTAGCCATGTACACTTAGTTTTATATTTATAGTTAATGGGACCATCTGTTAAATATCCAGAAGGTTCTGTTAATCTAGAAAAGAAAAATCATGACAACAATTACCTTGTGGTAGCATTAAGGCAAGCAGTAAAAATTAAAATCACTAGGTCAAAGGACTCAGACATAAAGGGGTAGAGAGGTGGCTCAGCAGTAAAGAACACTGGCTGGTCTTCCAGAGGACCGGGGTTCAGTTCCCACCGCCCATATGGCAGCTCACAACTCTCTATAAGTCCAGTTCCAGGGGATCTGACACCCTCACTCAGACATGCAGGCAAAACAACAATCAATGCTCATAAAAATCAATAAGTAATTTTAAAAAATAATAATCTGGCATAACGGTTTACAAATTGGAGGCTATATTAACAACCTATGCCAACACTCTCTCTCTACAACTAAAAAGAAATTTAGTCTAAATTTCTTGAAACTTGACAAACCATGGTCATTTCAACTGACATGACAAGTATATCAAAATGTTTTTGTTTATACCAAAAATACAAAAACATTAGATTTCTGTATGTGTCTGTGTGGTATGTGTGTGTCTGTGTGGTATGTGTGTGTCTGTGTGTGTATTATGTATGTGTTTGTGTGGTGTGTATGTGTGTGTGTGTATCTGTGTGTCTGTGTGGTAGGTATTATTTGCATGTGTGTAGATATTATCACTCTCTCTGCAATTTAATTTTGTACACAAGTTGTCAGAAGCTAACTTTGCAACGTAATCTAGCTAGACAGACCACTCAGTGTGGCTTACAGAGAACATGAACAATTAGAGCTAAGCAGTGGTGGCGCACATCTTTAATCCCAGCACTCGGGAGCAGAGACAAGTGGATCTCTGTGAGTTCGAGGTCAGTCTGGTCTACAGAGTAAGCTCTAGGACAACAGGGGCTACACAAAGAAACCCAATCTTGAAAAACAAGAAATGGAACAGGATAATGAATATAAGCAATGATCAACTCAATGGCTTTGGGGTCATGTTTCCTCGTTTGTGGCACGGGTAAAAAGCTCTTTAGTCGTACAAAGTTCACCTTCTCTGAAACGCGGCAATTTGCGATGTTGGGGAGTCTGAATATGTTCAAGAGACCTCTTGGAAGCTGAATCTCTAAGGGATGCACTGTGACAATCACCCATCTGGTGCCTTCCTATTCACCCATTTGCCCACGGTGTGAAAATAGATCTGGGCCCCTCAAATAGATTTTCTTTGTCAGATGGCAAGGAGTTTGTCAGTAAGTTGGCAAGCTTCGCTCACAAAGTGCCCTGGAAGAGACTTCAGGAGAAAAGGGTTTTGCTTCCTGGTTCCACTGTTCACACAGCTTGTGTGGCTTTGCCGACACCAAGTTCCTACACAACATCACAGCCTGCAGCATCCAGGGCCCAACAGCTTCCGCCAACGCTTCATCTCAGCCAGTTCTTCCAGCGAAGTCCCCACAGCGAGACACTTCCATGAACAGCCTTCCTCAGTGTCTACAGAACACTTCAAGGCAAGTTCCAGGGGGCAGGTGTTGAGCAAGTTTCACGTAGACCAAAGGAGCTGTTTTCTGTTCATTCAGCCACAGCCATGCCCACCAAGCAAGATGTCGATTTAAAATGGTGAGGAAGGATGCTTAACCCACGTATGCTCTCTCAGCCGTGAGCACAAAGGCTGCTCCTTTTAACTATTTCTATTCTTTCAAAGTTCTTTCTCTCCTATTACTCTAATCTCTCTTACAAGCCATACGATTTACACTAACTTTTGTTACAATTATGACTCTCTTTCCTAAATATATTAAAGCCAAGTACACTAGTACCAAATTCATGCAAAATAAATTGGCAATAATGTGCCACTTTTCACGCAACAGAAAGACAAAATGCAACAATATCAAACATTGGCAAAGAGGAAGAGAAGAATTCTCATGGAAATAATTCAGCACAACTTTATAAAATAATTTGCTGTTATCTTAATAGTTATAGGCATGTGGTAGTGCAATGGCTGACTGTGCTGCGTTCACACTGCAGTGCAATGGCTGAGTGCTGTGTTCACACTGTAGTGCAATGACTGAGTGCTGTGTTCACACTGTAGTGCAATGGATGAGTGCTGCGTTCACACTGTAGTGCAATGGCTGAGTGCTGTGTTCACACTGTAGTGCAATGGCTGACTGTGCTGTGTTCACACTGTAGTGCAATGGCTGACTGTGCTGCGTTCACACTGTAGTACAATGGCTGAGTGCTGCATTCACACTGTAGTGCAATGGCTGACTGTGCTGCGTTCACACTGTAGTGCAATGGCTGACTGTGCTGCGTTCACACTGTAGTGCAATGGCTGAGTGCTGCATTCACACTGTAGTGCAATGGCTGACAGTGCTGTGTTCACACTGTAGTGCAATGGCTGAGAGTGCTGTTCACACTGTAGTGCAATGGCTGAGAGTGCTGTGTTTACACTGTAGTGCAATGGCTGACTGTGCTGCGTTCACACTGTAGTGCAATGGCTGAGTGCTGTGTTCACACTGTAGTGCAATGGCTGAGTGCTGCGTTCACACTGTAGTGCAATGGCTGAGTGCTGTGTTCACACTGTAGTGCAATGGCTGAGTGCTGCGTTCACACTGTAGTGCAATGGCTGAGTGCTGCGTTCACACTGTAGTGCAATGGCTGACAGTGCTGTGTTCACACTGTAGTGCAATGGCTGAGTGCTGTGTTCACACTGTAGTGCAATGGCTGACTGTGCTGTGATCACTTTCTCTCATATCTCCTTAAATTTTCATACATTTGATCTGATTTCTAAGGTGAGTATCTGAATCTTTGTGGAAGGGCTCTCCTCTGGCAGCTAAAACTCATTTTGCCTGTGCAAATTATTAATCTACCCCCTCCCAGGAACAGCCTTTAGAGAACAAATAGTCTAATCTAAGGAACAGAAATGCCTCTGGCTTTCCTGCCTCTTGGCAATGGTAATACCTGAATACACTTGTCCCTAGGGCCTCCCTGGGGAACTGGACTCCCACAGTCCCTGTCTGGGTGACCAGGAGCCCTCACTGGCTGCCCGTTCTTCTCTGTGTCAGTCTCCAAACCTCCCCAAGACACCGGGATTGCACCAGCAGAAAAGGCCGCACTTACCAATGAGGACTTAGTCTAACAGTAATGACGAAGACAGCGCTATAAAGCTTAGCCAGAAGGTACCTGGGACTAAGTCTTCTCTCCAGGACCCACATAGTGGGAGGAGAGAATCAAATCCAACAAGTTATACTTGGACCTATACACAACCCTCTCTCTCTCTCTCACTCTCTCTCTCTCTCTCTCTCTCACACACACACACACACACACACACACACACTCACACTAAGCCTTTTAAAGACAGTGGAGTAGTCTCCTGCTGTACAAACACAACCACGTGCTGAAGGAAGCAAGCTCTGCATTGATGCTGCGCGGTGCGAATGTCAGAAACAAGACGATGCCTGGTCATGGCTGCTCACGGTTTCTCGTCACAGCCCTCAAGTCCAGTGCTAAAACTAACATTCAAAACAAAACAAAATAAATAAATAAAAACCAGTAGATGCCTGAGAGCTAAGAGGATTCTAATTACACGGACATTAGAACCTGCAGCCCACATAGTTTTGGAACATTGCCTGCAGCAATGGTATCTCAAATCCGAGAGTGAAAAAAAAAAAAAAAACTGACTTCTGACTTAAAGGAAGTGGCTACTTGTCCTTTGGCCATAGTACACAAAGCACCAGAACTGAATTAAATCAGTTTAATCAATTAATGAAAGTTGGCTACAATAACTATGTTTCTAAAATCCACGCCATTCATGTACAATAATAGAGAATGTAAGTTAAAAAGCCCTATATGTCTGGGAATTAAGAAACAGTTTTCTACGCCACGAAGTCCTCTAGAAAACATTTTAATTGACTTGTTCTAAAAACGCAGCCTCCTAAAGTCTGTGAGATGAAGATTAAACTAGTGCTTAGCAGAATTTACAGCTCTAAACATGAGTCTTAGAAAACTGAAAACCAATTACCTAAATTATAACTCAAGAAACTAGACCACATCCAAAAAGAATTGTAATGAATGAAGTTGCAAAAAAAAAACCAGAAATCTTCAAAATAGTAAAATCATAGCAAAAAGAAAAACCTGTACAACTAAAAAGCATTTTACATAGAATAATAGTTGTTAAACTCCAAACAAACTTGTCAAGAAAGAAAATAAAAATATTAGTTATCAAGAAGAAAAGGGAGACATTATTATTACTAACTCAATATAAAAAATAGGATATTAAAATTTTCTTGTCAATTCATTTGACGGTTTAAAAATGGGGGGAAAGGTCTTTAAAACTCAGCTTGGCAAAGTCAACAACAGAGACCTCAGCAGCTCCCTGAGACAGACAGGGACAGTACAGATCAGACCAAGAACAGTTCCCAAAGACACAGCCAGCCACTAAAGAAGCGCATAACTCACAACACGGCACCAGAAGACACCTGTGAGCACAGACGCTTCGTTGGTAAAAATTTCTCCATCACTTAAATGAGAAATAATAAGAATTTTTTGTAATTTCTTTCAGAGATTAGAGAAAAAAGGAATTCACACCAACTTATTTAATAATGTCAGCATGACAAAACCTGGTGAGAATGTTCCAAAAATAAACATTACAGATAAATAACACTCAAAAGAAGCCCTCAACAAAATATCAAATTTAATTAATCATGAAAGAATAACAGGACAATATTCCCGGCAGAGACGTATCAGTGGGCAGATTTGGAAACTCCGAAAGGGCACTCCCTGAAAACGAGGAGGAAACGGACAGCAGGCCTTCTCTAAGAACTGTGCAGGTGTACGCCGGGGAACTCAGGAGCTACATGAATGCCTACGTCAGCCCACATGCCCAGAAAAGACCTGAGGGGCAGAAGCGAGCCCCGCTTACCCTCGGACTCAGAACAGAAGAAATGGGGCCACAGGAGAGTCTTAAACTACCTGGCAACACAAAAGCGGCAAAGACTCAGGCATCGTGGTTCCTCAGCTCCTGGTCACCGTGGAAATCACCACTAGAATAGCAGCAGTTGACCACAAGGTGAGGACATGGCGGTACAAGCGGTCTCCAGTTCCTGCCTGTAATTTAAACATCCCCCTGCCCTCTAAAGAAGCACACTTGAGAGGACACAGTACTCCTTAGGGGAGGGATGGGGAAGTGTCTGCTCCTCACCAGGCTACACAAGACACATGAAGCTACACGTGCTGAGCCTCTGTGTTCAGCGTCAGTGGGACTATGAGGACTGTTACGGCAATATCACACCCACAGTGAGAACCCACTCACACCCACGGTGAGAACCCACTCACACCCACAGTGAGAACCCACTCACACCCACAGTGAGAACCCACTCACTCCCATAGTGAGAACTCACTCACGCCCAGTGAGAATCCACTCACACCTGACAGTAAGTACCCATTCATGCCCACAGTGAGAACCCACTACACCCACAGTGAGAACCCACTCACACCCACAGTGAGAACCCACTCACGCCCACAGTGAGAACCCACGCACGCCCACAGTGAGAACCCATGCACACCCACAGTGAGAACGCACTCACGCCCACAGTAAGAACCCACTCACAACCACAGTGAGAACTCACTACACCCACAGTGAGAACTCACTACACCCACAGTGAGAACGCACTCACACCCACAGTGAGAACCCACTCACGCCCACAGTGAGAACCCACTCACTCCCACAGTGAGAACCCACTCACGCCCACAGTGAGAACCCACTCACACCCACAGAGAGAACCCACTCACACCCACAGTAAGAACAATTTTCTTTCAAGTCTCTCGATCTCTTTATTCTAACAACCGTCACCTCAAACCCAAGTCTTAAAACTCCAAAACCATAGGTGACCACAAACAACAAGTTTTCAACATATTCATTTACTTGGCAGAGATCACCAGAAATTAAGCAGCGTATAATTTACAATATGCCTTCTAAGTTTCAAACCATTAATTTTTTTAAGACAGGTCCTTGCTGTGTAGCTCTGGCTAGCCTAGAACTTGCCACATAGCCTAGGCTGGCTTGGCGAATCATGAAATCCTCCTGCGGAAGACTATGGAATGCTGTGATTGTAACTGTGAACCCCTACACCCAACTATCATTTAAACTACAATACTTCTGTTCTTGAACTAAGAAACAGGGATATATGGATGCCTAAATTCAGAGCCCAGCACCCATTTTAAAAAAAAAGCTGGCATGGCTGCATGGCTATTCTGTGAGCAAAGACGAGAGGACTGCTGGGGCTTGCTGGCCCACAAGCATACACTACCGTGCCCAGCTTGTATGTGGGTTCTGCTCTCGGATCCTCCTGCTTGCAATGGCAAGCCCTTTACTGTAACCTGAAGTATTTATGCAGTTGGAGATGTTTCTGAAAACAGATTTTGTAGTTGAAATACTATTTACCAGCTTGTTGGTTCCCTTTCTGCTATTTTACATTTATTGACAAATACTAGTTGTCTATATTTCTGGGGTGCAATATAGTGTTTCAACACAAATGCACACTATGGAGACGGGAAGATGGTTAGCTGAGGATGCTGATGGGCTTATCGTAGACAGAGACTGCACTTTCCTTCCCGGCCACTCTGACCCAAATAATCACAAAGAAACTGTATTAATTACAACACTATTTGGCTAATAGCTTAGGTGTATTCCTAGCTAGCTCTTAAAGCTTAAATTAACCCATTTCTATTAATCTATGTATCACCACAAGGCTGTGGCCTACCAGTAAGATTCCAGCATCTCTCTCCTTTGGCAGCTACATGGTATCTCTCTGACTCCACCTACTCTCTCTTTACATCTCTTCCAGCCTGGCTATATTCTACCCTGCCATAGGCCAAAGCAGCTTCTTTATTAACCAATGGTAATAAAACATATTCATAGTTTATAGAGCAAATCCCACATCATCTTATAATCCAGCAATGGGAAGAAGAGACAGGCAGATCCCTGGGGCTCTTTGGCCATTCAGTGGTGTGGGAGGTCCTTCTGTTTGTGTGTTGCTTTCATTGGTTAATCAATAAAGAAACTGCTTGGCCTAATAGGACAAAACTTAGATAGGCAGAGAAGACAAAACTAAATTCTGGGAGGAAGAAAGCAGAGTCATAGAGACACCATGGAGCCACCAGAGACAGACATGCTGACTCTTTCCCGGTAGGCCACTGCCACGTGGTGATACAGATTAATAGAAATGGGTTAAATCAAGATGTGAGAGTTAGCCAATAAGAGGCTAGAGATAATGAGCCAAGCAGTAATTTAATTAATACAATTTCTGTGTGGTTATTGTGGGTATAAGTTAGCCGGGTAGCCAGGACAAACAAAGGGCCACCCTCCTTGTGCAACAATTCAGCCCAGTCTCCTTGGTAAGACCATTGGAAGAGAGGAAGGGAGGGAGAGAGGGAGGGAGGGAGGGAGGGAAGAAAAAGGGGACAACCCTTGAGGAACAATATCACAATACCAGGGTTATCCTCCAGCTTCCATGTGAATGTACATACATGCACATATGTCTGCACACTCATGTGCCCACACACAAGCAAAGCACTAAATAACATACCTTTCACCTCACATGTTTAACTTCCTGCATGATAAGAACAGTTAATTTTAACTATAAATATCACCTTGCTGAATAAGCGCTCACCAGGACTTTCCTACCTAACTGAAACTGTCCACACCATACCTGGTGTGGGAGGTCCTTCTGTATGTGTGTTGCTTATATTGGTTAATGAATAAAGAAATTGTGTTGGCTTGTTGATAGGGCAGAACTTAGGTAAGCGGAGAAGACAGAACTGAATGCTGGGAGGAAGAAGGCAAAGTCAGAGAGATGCCATGGATCCACCGCCGGAGATAGACATGCTGAAACTTTGCTGGTAGGCCACCACCTCATGGTGACACACAGATTAATGGAGATGGGTTAAATTAAGATGTAAGAGTTAGCCGGTAAGAAGCTAGAGCTAATGGGCCAAGCAGTGACTTAATTAATACAGTTTCTGTGTGATTACTTTGGGTGTAAACTAGGCAGGAGGCCGGGAAGAACAAGCAGTCTCTCCTCCAACACATACCCGTGGCCAAACATTGCCTTTGCTCGCCCCCCATCACCCTCCACACCAGCCTACACAGTGAGCTCAATCGGGGGTGATGCCTCTTTCTGCTCTGGTTTATTCACATACTGCAGTGTTCTTTACATGGCAGATGACACCATTCCCATTCAGCCTGTGTTCCACAGCACACGTGTGCCCGTTTTGCCCATTCATCTACTGATAAGCATGTCCATTCTCCCCAAATGCAGGACTGAAGACATGCTGCCGGAAGTGGAACGGCTGAATCACGCGTAAATCTAGTTTCAGTTTTTTAAGAACCTTCCCACTATCTCAAAAATGGGTGACGTAATTTACATTTCCAGTAAAAAAAAAATTCCATTTCTTCACATTCTAGTCAACACTTGCTATCTTTCATCTTTTCAGTAATGGCTTTTATAAAAGGTATGAGGAGATTATAGTTTAATTTGCATTTCCCTAATGCTCAGTGATGTTGAACATAAATTTTATGTATTTTTGGCCTTTCGTATGTCTTAAGAGAATTCTATTCCAGTTCTTTGCCTTCTTTCAAATAAGTAGTTTTTTTATTAATTATTTGAGTTCCTTAATTTGGGTAAGAGTCCCTTACCTGATATATAATTTACAAATACTTTTTCAAACTGTAGAGTTTATCTTCAGTCTATGAGTTATTACTTCTTGCTACAGCTTGCGCAGTTGAGGCCTGAATCTGACTAGAGGTGGTGAGGGATAAAGAAATGGTGGACACACAGCCACAGGTACAGAAGAAATGGTAGACACACAGCCACAGGTACAGAAGAAATGGTGGACACACAACCACAGGTACAGAAGAAATGGTGGACACACAGCCACAGGTACAGAAGAAATGGTGAACACACAGCCACAGGTACAGAAGAAATGGTGAACACACAGCCACAGGTACAGAAGAAATGGTGAACACACAGCCACAGGTACAGAAGAAATGGTG
>PVIU01010025.1:0-53102 GCA_004026605.1 Ondatra zibethicus | reverse complement strand
GAAGAAATGGTGGACACACAACCACAGGTACAGAAGAAATGGTGGACACACAACCACAGGTACAGAAAAGCTGGGGTCAGATGGGCTTTGCACACTATGACGGAGTGGTGCCTACTACCGCCCTAAGCCAGAGCTTCCGGGTTCATCATGCAGAGTGCAGCTGAAAGCAATTGGCTGGTCTTCACAGGTGTCTGTGGGCTGTAAGCAACTGGGAGGAGGGGCTCCAGGGTCTAATTTTGTGCACACTGATCAACCGTTCTCACTGAGAGCCCCAAGGAAAGCTTCACCCTCTGAGCTTCACCCACAGAAGACTCTGCCTCCCCCACGGGGCTGTGGGGTCCTTGGCATGACCACACTCATGTCCACGCTACACATTCACTCAGAACCTAACTCACTCAGGGCTCCCTCTGCTCCCTACAACCTCTGCTGCACAGAAACTTTTTAAATTTATTCATCTCCCATGTCTGTTAATTTTAAGGTAGGTGCTCTTGGGGTCATATATAAGAAGTCATTTCTGAGACCGGTATCAAGGAGTTTTTCCTCTGTCATCTTTGGAGAGTTAGTAAAATCCACTTTTGATCATGCGGTTTATCACAGCAGCAGAGACTCTAACAAAGACAAGTGATAAATTTTACCAAACACATAATGAAGAAATAATGCAAGTTCCACAAAAACCCTTCCAGCAAATAATGAGGGTCATTTCATGAGGTCTGCATTACATACCCACATACACACATAAATGGAAAATAAAGAGTTAGTTCCAGGGCAGGTTCCAAAGCTACTGAGAAACCCTGTCTCAAAAAAACAAAAAACAAAGAGAGAGAGAGAGAGAGAGAGAGAGAGAGAGAGAGAGAGAGAAGAGAAGAGAAGAGAAGAGAAGAGAAGAGAAGAGAAAAGAAGAGAAGAGTAGAGAAGAGAGCCCCAACCTGGTAGGAAAGACTTCCAAATGATAAAGTCCTTTCCAGTAAATGAAAGCATTCATAAAAATAAAAAATTAGGGGAAAATTTAATGTGGCCAAGATTTGAAATTTCCTCACTAAAGAAGATAAACAGAAGGCGAGTAAGCACACGACAAAATATTCAATATCGTTAGTCATGAGGGAATTAGGGGGTGCAAACTAAAGCCCAGTGAGAAGGCTCAGCAGGGCAAGGCTTCTTGGTCGCTGACAACTGAAGTTCCATCCCAGAATACCCACAATGGAACCCACTCGCGCAGCTGTCACATGACCTCTACACGTCTTACGGCACGTCACAGGTGTGCACACACATCTAAATGAATGCTTTAAAAGATCAATCATACTTCCTTTAAATTGACAAATATTGACTGGGATATGAATTGACTAGAACATTCGAACACTACTTGGGAAGGTAAATGATTACAATCATTTGGCAAAATAGTTTTTATATTTAAAAAATTAAACACATGGGGCTGGAGAGACGGCTATGCAGCTAAGAGCACTGGCTGCTCTTCCAGGATCCAGATTCAATTTCCAGCACTCACATGGTCGCTCATAGCTGTCCTTAACTCAGTTCCCAGGGACATGCTACCCTCGTCTGGCCTCCAGGCAGAACATTCATCCACAAAAAATAACAAAATAAAATGTCTTTAGTTTAAAAACAACCAATCATTTATGTGCCAGATGACCCACCCGCTGCAGTACTTGTTTCTCCTTAATAAGTAGAAGCAATGGGAGGAAAGGGAAGCATTAAAAACATTTGGGTGTGACTGCTACTTTATGACCACTGTGACTGTGATGGTATCAGAGGTGTATACACAAGACAAAACTTCCCAAATTCTAAACTTTAATGATTACATCACAAACTATACTTAAAGTGCTGGAGAAACAGATCAGGGGTTACAAACACATGGTGCTCTTGCAGGGGAACCAAGTTCAGCCCCAGTACCCTGCATGTTAGCAAGCTCACAGCTGTCTGTAACTTCAGTTCCAGGGGCCCTAGAGATCTCTTCTGGACTCCTTGACCCATGCATGCATGCACACACACAAATGCACAGGCACACACTACACACATGCATACACATAAAAACACACACACATACACACACACTATACATGCATGCACACACACAAATGCACAGGCACACACTACACACATACACACGTGCACATACACACACACTATATATACATGCACATATACACAAATACACAGAGAGACACACACCACATAATTTAAAAAGTAAAAATAATTTTTAAATTACAACTGAGCCTAGCACTTGAAAAGCATGTGTAAGGCCTGGGGTTTAATGTGCGGGACCATAAAACAAACAAAAATGAAATTGTAAAGAAAAAATAACTAATTAAGTACTTCACTCTGAAAGCACGGAGGAGGAAAAACCATGCTATAGCAGTAAACAGCAAGGGATGGCTGGGGAGTCAGACAAGCCTCTGTTAGAAGCCGGTGGTCAAGGGTAGAAGGCTCAACAGTCATCACCCAAGCAAAGACTGGCGAGGAAGAGCTCCAGGAAGAAAGGACCAGCCTGAGTCCCTAATGAAATCACAAGTGCAGGAGGGAATCAAATTTGTTTAGGAAGCCAAACAATGGAAACAAAGAAAAAGAAACCAACTTCACAAATTTGAAACTATTTAAGCTGTTTTAAATTCTACTATGTGATTACATAGTTTAATATAAATAATTTATTATAATTTTACTTAGAAGTGAAGACATACGAACAGAGAACATTCAATTTTTCATATTAAAGTTACTCAAAGGTTCTCTATAATTAACAATAAATATTCAATTGCTTGAGGACTCTCAGCACCAGGAGGTTGATTTATCCCTGGGCTCCTTCCGCACTCACTCAGCATGGGGTGTGTTCTGCTAGCTTAGGCTTGGCATAGTGCTGCACACCTTTAATTCCAGCCCTGGGGAGGCAGAGGCAGAGGAGCTCTGTGATTCGGAGGCTAGTTTGGTCTACAGAGTGAGTCCAGGACAGCCAGAGGTGTATAGAGAGGCCCTGTCTCAAAAAGGAAGAAAAAAAATAGAAGTCTAGGAAAAAAATTTTGAGTTTTAATCCTGCATCTTCTGTGAATATGCCCTCACAGTATATGCTTATTTCACTGTTACTAAAATATAATTCCAGCCAGGTCGTGGTGGCACAAGCCTTTAATCTCAGGCAGAGGCAGGTAAATCTCTGTAATTTGGGGGCCAAACTGGTCTATTACACAGTGAAACACTGCCTCAAAAAAACAAAAAAGATTCCATTATAAATATGTGAACTCAGAATCCAAATCTGACTAGCCTGAAGGTTTAAAAGTTACATATAGAATAATTATTTTTAAAATAGCCCAGTACATAAGTGCTTATAATTCTATATTTACAAATAATTCGCATATAGTGAGGTATTTTCCAATCTATTACCAAAGAGATTAGAGTGGTAAGTACCAGAGCTACAGTAAGGAGAAAATGTCTGTTTCAATACAAAATTTTGATTTTTATAAATAAAAATTCCAACCGCTCTACAAAGATAAGTTAAGCAGCTTCTAATAGAAATATCATTTGTCATGTATACAGGTGAACTATATCAGAATGTTTTCCAGCCTAATGTTAGACGGTGCTACTCACATATAATTCCATATAAAGTCTACCATAGTCCTGATCATACATCAAGTCAGCACTGCACTTCCTGAGTTTCATCTCCCTAAAGCCTTCAGTCCAGCATTAGAGAAAAATGGGTGTTAATTCCGCTTTACCTTTATTAGGAATGTCTTCTGACTTTGAATATTTTATTCTTTTCAAACGGAAACAAACCAGAGACTAGAATAATGCTGAGGGATCTGAAGTATCACTTCTGGTACTATGTTTGCTTCCACATTTCCTCCCCCCAATCATCAGTCTTCCAATCGGAAAAGGCATTCACTCCCTAGCTGAAACATCTACAGTAGAAAGAGACTAAGGTAACATACCAATTAATTATGACACCTGCTTACCAAGCTCAATCACTGTTCATGATCATGTGTAAGACCTGCTATCACTCAGCTTAGCAGACGTCCCTGATATCTGGGGAGAATATCAAGTTCAGCTCTCTCCCAGTGTATTATGTAAATGCTAGAAAACAGGTCTTCAAACAAACCTTTCATAGCTCAAGACGTACTTTACTGAGAGTAGTTATTTCCTTCTAAATGATTGAATTCTTTAATATTAAATACACCTCCTTTGCTCCTAAGAGTTTGCATGAAAAAAACACAGATTTGTAGTGTCATATTTACCCTAAAAATTTGTATTTCATAGAAAAATTAATTCGCATTTACAAGAGTACAACGAATCATAGGAATAACAGCTCCCCACAGATGATTATCCAGTAAGCTAACCGTCTGTGTACGCTGAGGTCTACTCTCCTTCTACTCAATAATGTATGTGGTTCAGGAACATCTTCCAGTGTTATGTGGTCTACTTACAACTTGATCTGTGTGATTTCTCCTACTAAGTGGGACCACAGCTAAGGGAAGTCACAGACTGCTGACTTAGCTTTCACAAGTATCCCACTCAAAATGCAGATATTGGGCTGAACATCCCAGAACTGGAGCACTGGCTATCCTCTTTCGACAAACGGAGCAAATTCACCAACACCCACCAGTTACATACCGATCAACAATCTTCCTCTTTCGTAGAAAATGTGAAAATGTATATAACCTTTTCATTTTGGTTGCTCCCAATATATACGGTCAAGACACTCTTTTTTTTTTATTTATTTCATATGCATTGGTGTTTTGCCTTCATATATGTCTGTGTGAGGGTGTTGGATCCCGTGGAGTCAGAGACAGTTGTGAGCTGCCATGTGGGTGCTGGGAATCGAACCCTGGTCCTCTGGAAGAGCAGTCAGAGCTCTTAACCACTGAGCCATCTCTCCAGCCCCCAAGACACTCTTAAGAGGTGAATGGCAGCCAAAGGAAATCAGGCCGTTCATGAGGCATAATTCAATCAGGTCTCTTGTCTCAACGTAAACCACGTCTAAACTTTTCATGGGTACCTCTCTCAAAATATTTTAAATGCATCTGTAAAACTTACATATCAATTTCTCAAACTTTTAACCCTGGAAACACATAGCCCTACGACTCCAAACAAATTTTATGAAATTTCACCTAAGAGTCCCCTTGAAAGCAACCAACTAAACTGTAAAGTCTATTTAGGTTTTGAAAGTGTCATTTTAAAACAAACATCTTACATTGACTAGGGGGCACTGTCCTAACCAGCAACAGTAAAAATGTGGAAAATAATATATATATTATATATATTATGTATATATATACATACATACATACATACATACATACATACATACATACATACTGCATTAAAACTCCAAAGAAACTATCCTGGAATATATTATCAAAGTGAGCCACATCCTTACCTTTGCCTCAAAGCCAGAGACACTGCACCTAGATTTTGCTATCCTCTTCACAGCACACACTAGTCACCTGCATAATATAATTTCACAGCCACAAATCAGCCAGCCGTCTTCAAGTGACGCATTCAGGATAAGCTGTCTAAAAACTCCCCGTTAAGAGGGCTGCACGAAACGTCTCTGCCTACAGCCACCCTTCTTTTTATAGCGTGCAGAACTCTAATAAGCATCAACCAATAGGGAGAGATATCTTGACCCCAGAGATTCATGCTCCTTAGCAACTTCAGCTTCAGAAAAACCAAACTGACTTTGACAATTGCCACAAGCCACTCAACGCAAGACTGCCCCAACAAATTCAGCACCTCTACAAGAGCACGTCCTGGAATCGCGACGCAGCACTTTCTGTGCAACCTTGGTCGAGTTCACTTAAATGCTGCCTGGATCTCTCTCTGTGTAGACGCTGCATAGGAAGCATACGATTCCAGTAAGTTAGAGATTTGTGGGGAATGAATGAGAGGATCGAACTAGAGCTCATAACAAGGTATGGAACAGAGCACGCCCTTCTTAAACCAGACTAGACGGGAACTTTCAACCTTTTACACTTCTCAAAATGTTCGTGGGTTCTCGTGCGTTATTTGCACCGTTTCTGTTAAACTGGTGGATTTTGGCACCGTGACTGTGAGTGAGAATGTTCTTTCTGCCCAGAAGATGACAAGCCACTGAGGACATGTGGAAAGCATCGAGTCAGCCAGGGCTGGGCTCCCCCGGGCAGCCTGAGGCTGGAGGGGTGCAGCGCAGGACCTCTCCCAGCCTCTCCTAGCACTAGGAGCCGGGGACACCGAGATCACAGCAGGGTAGGGGGCGACGGTGGCGGGGAAGGGCTGAGGTTCTGGGTCCCGCGAAGGCACTTACTTGAACCTGCCCTGGCAGTGCTGGCACTGGTCCCCCACCCAGCCCGGGTCGCACAGGCAGGTGGAGTTGACACAGCGACCGGAGAAGCAGGAGCCAGTCTTCTCGCAGGGCTTGGACTGGGACACCTGAGCATAGAGCGCCAGGTAGAGGAAGCCATAGCACAGCAGCCAGCTGTGCCCGTCCAGCTGCAGCCAGGAGGAGGCGCCCCCGCCGCTCGCCCGCCGAGCCCTGCACAGCCCCGGGGCGGCCAGCTGCGGGGCCCCCGAGCGGGCCCGGCCCCCCGGCTCCATCTTCCCGGTGCCCGGGCTACGCTCGCGGGCGGACGGGTGGGCGCGCACGGGGATGCCGCTGAGGCGGGGATTCCAGCTGCAGACGACCTCGCCGCCGCCGCCGCCGCTCCTCGGTTGCTCAGCGGCGCCGACCCCCGTCCCGCTGTCCCGTCCGGAGCGACGGTTCCCGGCCGCGGCGGCCTCCGATCGGCTGCCTCCGGTCACGCTCGGGCATCGCCGCCCGCTCTCCTGACCTTGTCCTCGGCGAGCCCAACCCCGCAGCCGCGGCAGCTCCGGGGAGCGGAGCACAGAGCTGGCGGCGCCCGGCGCTCCGGAGGGGACCCGAGGGGGAGGGGACCGGGCGGGAAGGGGGAGGGGACCCGCGCGGCCCCGCCTCGCCCGCGGCCCGCGCCAAATGCCTGGGCTCCGAGCGCCGCTCGCCCAGGAGGGCGGGGCCGAGCGGGAGCCCCGAGCCGGGCGCGTCCAAGGCGAGCAGGGGGGGACGGGGGGAAGGACGTCAGCCTCCCCCGCCCTCCAGCCGTCCGGAGGCCCCGCAGAGGCCGTCTTCCCTCCACTTGCTGAGGATGATCGCCGATGCCGCGGCCGCAGCCCGGGCTGGGGTGCGACGTCCCCGCAGCCTCGCGCGCTCGTGGACGTCTCCCCCCCACTAGGTCCCGGCGCTGTGGTCTCGCCCGGCCCCTGACGGGGACCCGGGACTCCCCCGCGCGCGCCCACCCGGCCAGCACGGACGGGAGTGCGTCCCCTAGGTGTGGCCTGGGCTTGGAGCCCCACTGAGGAGAGATCCACTCGGGCTTCCTCGCTTCGGTGGGAAAGCAGCCCTTGCACTCCACGGGCTGCAGCAGGGAAAGTGCTGCGCTTGCCCTAGCGCTTTCCCAGCTTCCTCCGTGTTTCTTCTTTTTTTTTTTTTTCTTAAAAAGTCCCAACTCCACACAAAGAGCTGAGCATGTGCAGCCGGCAAAGTCTTAAAGGCACCGCGGTCGGACCACGTTGTGGGGTCTGCAGGGGCGGGGCGGGGTGGGTGAGGGGCTGAGAGGGACGCGAAGCAGTTCCCGCGGGGCGACCTCACCCGGGCAGCCCTTTATGGGTAGAAGTGGGGCTCCCCCGCACCCAACAAAGAACTGCGAGGTTCTGAGCCCGAGTGCCAGCCCTCCCGACGCTGCCTCGGAACCCTAAGAATCTCCCTTCTGCTTGTCAGTGTTTCCCCCCTCCATCTGGGACACTCTTCCGTCTTGAAAAATATTGCAACATCGGAGCTTGTTTTTCCCCACTTCGGAAAAGCAGAAGTGATTCCCAGAAAGGGGCCCTTCTCCTTTTTCGGCGGCATTCTGTTTCTTCCTTGAGATGACTTTCCAAGATTTGATGGCACAAATTGAGATTCTGGGTCTTGTACTTTGGTGCTTTCTCTAGAGCTGAGCCGCGCACGAGCTGCAGCGTGTACCCTCGAGTGAAGGAGCAGGCGGTGTGGCCAAGATGAAACTCACCAGCTGCGGGAGAAAAGTTTTGTTGTAACCGCACAATCATAACATTGTTAAGATTCAGTTCGAGTTTATTTTGGGAATAATGTACCCACGTCATCCCTTTTAATCTCCATCATCCCCACTTCGCAGAGAAAATCCTCTGTTAACCCCATTTTGCAGATGAGGGCAGAGAGGGAGAAAGGCTGCGGTGCAGGCTGGTGGCCGGTTAGGATAAGGAAGGCGCTCTCCGGCTTCTATTTGCTGCTGTTTTGTTCTCTTTGGGTGAATAAAACATGAGTCCTGGCTTGGTTTGCAAATAGCTCAGCCGTGACTTATGAGGAAAGCCAAGGTCCAGAAAAAAGGCTCCTTCACCAGTGAAGAAAGGCAATGATAATCACTAGTACAAAACAAACAAACAAAACCAGTTCCCACCTCATATTCCCACCCAGCCATGCCCGCATCAGCCTGAACTTCGGCCTGCTACTTCCTCTCATAGCTTACAGTGTTCATCAGAAGACGTCAAAAGAACATGATCATAGGCCACGCCTTTTAATTTCAGTGACAGAAAAGAATCTAAACTTCTTCTGGGAGCCACCACTGGTAGACAGTCGCTGCTGCATTTCCATTCTCCTCCTGCCGTCCCAAGTTTAAAGTCCGTCCCATCTTTCTCGAATCTAACGTAGGGTCTCTTGTAGACTTGTGGAAAGTGGCCAACCTCTTAAAGCCTCCAGTGAGAGTGAAGGTGATTCAATGGGGACACCGGAGCCTGCCTCTCAGAGATCACAGCTCAGCCACACACGGACTGTAGTCTGTATCTGAGTACCGGATTAGCCCATTAAAAAGACTCTTCTTTACCACATGGCCACTGTGGTCAACATGCAGCCCCACAGGCCTCCTCTCAGTTACCTCTAGGATGGAGTTGAATATATCAAATTCATATAAAATATATCAAATTCAAATTCATATAAAATTTTTCTCATAAGGATCACATGGAATCTCCACTTTCCCTGTGTCATATTTCTTCTTCAAATTCCTTCTGTCAACATTTTATGAGCGACTACAATGAGTTTAAGGTTCAGAAAGCAAAAGTGAATAGGAACGGTGCCCACTTTTGTAAAGGTTTGTCTTCTAGCAGGCTCACATCGTGTAAGCTCATATAGTACACCTGAGGGCCATAGTTTGCGAATGTAAACATAGAAAACTGATCTAAAATCGTCACACAAGAGAGGGACAGCACCCGCCTAGCATCTGGGCTCATGTTTCAGTGCCTTCTATGGTCAAGAAATGTTAAGACTTCCAACCTCTCCTTTTCCTCCCCTAAAAAGTAGTCAGCATCCTAGTATGCCAAACGTCACCGAAGTAATTTACAGTATTGATGATAGCAGTCATGAAGCTAGCAGGAAGGTGAAAACTAACCTGCAAAGAAGTGATAGGGCAAAGGTCAGTTTCACTGAAAAATGAAATCATTAAGAATTAGTGGTTAAGCGCACGCCTTTAATCCCAGCACTCAGGAGGCAGAGGCAGGCAGATTTCTGTGAGTTTGAGGCCAGCCTGGTCTACAGAGCGAGTGCCAGGACAGTGAGGGCTGTTACACAGAGAAAAGTTGTCTCTAAAAACAAAACAAAATAGTGGTAAAAATTTCTCCAAGAGAAAACACAACCGTATTTGTTCTCTCCACAGTTAACCTAATATCAATACCCTTGGATACTTGGGTCTTTATGCTTCACTTCCATTTATATTACTTAAAAATTTATAACATGATAGACAAAACCCTAAGGCTTCTCATTGGCAAAGTGTCCCAAGGACACTGAAATGAGTTTTGTTGTTGTGTTGTTACTCAAAAAACAAAAGATCCTATTCAGATGAAAGCAAAACGTTCTCCATTGCTCAACTGAAGAGTAATCTCTTCTCTGGTTATTGTTCACTATTGACTCCAATGAGACAGCAGAAAGCTGCAGACAGCTCTGGAACACACAGCCTCAAGGCTAAGCTAGCAGGCAGCATCATGAAGACCCTAAGAGAGCTTAGATGGTCTCTGAGATTGGGCAATAAAGGAAGAGTCATGCTTAGATACTCATTAAAAATTATCAGTGCTCCTAGAGATATCTGTATGGCTATAGTCTGAAACACTGCCCTCCCCATCACCCAAACCTAACATTCTGCTTCCTCTTGGACCCGTTATTTTCTCCCATCCATTTCTCTTGCTGACACACTTGGAAACACACATACCACTTCTCCTACTGCCAATTTTCCTACTTAACACATTTCAAACATATTGTTGTAAGTAAATCCAGAGAAATAAATCCAAAGATTTTAAATTCACTATGCTGAGCTAATACAATTTTTAATTGAAAAATAAAATGAGCATTCTTAAACTTTTCTTCCAAAATATTCACACGTGCTACCCCACACTCTCCCCACATATTAATTGCCAAGACGCCATTGTAGAAATTGGTCTTTTGTGAAATTTAACTTTTAAGAAAAACATAGGCTGTGACTCCTATTAAGAAAAAGGACCAAGTAAGTATATCCATCTACCTGGGCACGGTAGTGCATGTCTGTAATCTCAGCATGAGAAGGACGAAATAGCACATCTCCAGTTCAACAGCAGCCTGGCCTGCGTACTGAAACCCTGTCTCAAATAAATACAGCACTAATGTTTCCTCCCTCTATAAACCTCACTGAGATGAGAAGAAAAGGTTTTGTTCCTATAACTGGAAGCATATGTGCTTTATTTTAGTTTTATAGGTAGCAGCTCACAATGACAAGGAAAATGAGGAGAGATTCCATTTACAGATCAGAGGAAATATCAATGAGGAAAGCAAGCAAATAAGAAAGGGACAATATACAAGTCTGCAAAAATGAGTCCTAAGAGCATAGGGCAGCCTCCATATGACAAAGGATTATCACAGAAGGCAGAGTTGGGATTCTAGGAGGAAAACGAGGATTGGTGAGGGCAAAGTATGGAGTCTTAGCCCCCTCCTTACTTGAGACAGACTATCCCAAGCCCAGACCAAATAGGAAGTTCAATCTCTAAGGGAATAAACCAGATTCTGGACTTGGAACACCAGCAGACTACTAGGCATGAATTAGACACACAACTGAAAATGTTAAAACCTAGTGGAAATCTACACTTGAACTGCACATTTTCTTACTAGTTCCCAGAACATCTCCAAAAAAAACTAAAAGATGATTATGCAGAACCGGAAGAAATCCAAGACAGAAAGATACTGTCATCTGGAGTCACCTAACCAGATGACAAGTCTCTGGCTTATCCTACGGAAGTCTGCTAGGCAACAAGCCCTACCCTGACGTACTGTTCATAATTCTTTATTAATAGAGACAGCAAAGTTTCACAAGGCATTAAAAAATAGAGATCGGGGGCAGGGAGAGGAAGAAGGGTATTAGGAGGAATGAAATGAAGTGGAAATGGAAAGATTTTGCAACCAAGAACGGGAAACTTTTAGATGAGAGAACAGGGTACATAACACAAACACAAGAATAAAATAAAAAGAGGGTAACTAGAAGGTAAAATGTAATAATGTGCGTGGAAATGCAGCGCAGGACATCTACAGACCAGGCGGGAGGGCAAAGCCCCACTTATTCTTCCTTCACCTTTTGTTGTTGATTGTTTATTTTGTTTTAATTTTCAGTGGGTTTTTAAATAAGATTCATTTATTTTTATTTTATGTGTATGTGTGTTTTACCTGCTTGTGTGTGCACCATGTGTGTGCCTGTTGCCCAAGGAAGCCAGAAAAGGATGTCAGAACCCCTGGATCTGGAGTCATAGGTTGCTATGAGCCATCATGTGGGTATTGCAAACTGAACTCAGGTCCTCTGCAAGAGCATCAAGGACTCTTAACTACTGAGCTTCCTCTAGTCCAGTTTTGACAGGATCCCACTCTATAGCCCTAACTAGCCTGTTCTCACTATGTGGTCCAGGCAGGCTTCCAATTTGTAGCAATCCTCCTGCCTCAGCCTCCTGAAGACCAGGATCACAGATGTATGTTACAACATCCACTTCCCACTTTATTATGAAGGGGGAAAAAGATTAAAGGAGACCATAATGATTACGCCTAATAGATACTAAGAGCTTTAACATGAGCACATTATTGCTGTGTTAACACCTCCACCCACAACATACATAAGAGCAGAAAAAAAAACATTTTATTAGTTCATCAAAGTATTAACATAAGGAAATTGTCCAGAATTTTCTTGAGCCTCTAGATGCAAGAATTGACCTAAAACCCTGAGTATCAAAGTCTCATAAATTGCAGGAGGAAGGCGAACTCAATCAACTGGAAATTAGAATACTGTTAAAGTTATCAACAGCAAAAAGTAGAGACGTAAGGAAAAAAATTTTCAATCAAAAATGCTATGCCCAACCAATCTATCCATGGAGAATAAAAATATTTTCGTGTTCAAGTATTCATAAATATGTATTTCCCAATGTTTCATTAGGAAAGCACTAGGAACTACAACAAAGGAAGATGAGATTGAACGTAAGAAAATTATAAATAAATACCCCTCAGGACAGACAATTAAGCTCAAACTGACAAGTAAACAGCTCTCCCCACCATCAGAGACCAGGAGGGAAGTGTCCCAGAAGATAACGGATGTGAGCTTTTGAGGAAGAATATTAACTCCATGTCATGTTGCAGATCTTAGAGGCATTGGAGGACAGTGGAACAAATTTAGGAAACACAAGCAAATAAGCTGGATGTGGTGGTGCCTGCATAGTCAGAGCACTTGGTGGGGATGCAGGAGGATCAGGAGTTCAAGGTCACCCTCAACTGTACTCATAGTTCAAGAACAGCCTGGGTAATATTATATTACATTGAATAAAGTGGGTGAAAGCTGTCCTCTCCAGGAGCCAAGAAAGAGAGGCAGGAAACATAATATAATTTTAGAAACCTTTTAGTAATGTCAGATTGATTAAGAATTAGAAATTAAATCTAAGAGAGATAAAAATAAAAAAAATGTGGTGTTCATAAAAAACAAAGTCAGTAACATGGAGCTTAAGGTGCACAAAAATACTAATTTAAAGGTTTATTTACATACATGAATGTTTTGCCTGCATGTATGTATGTGCACTTTGCACGAGTCATGTGTGTATCTGAGGCCCTCAGCGGCCAGAAAAGAGCAGCAGATAACTTGGAACTGAAGTTACAGTTGTGAGCTGTCCTGAGAGCCCAGGAACTAAATCCAGGACCCGAAGAGCGGCAGTGCTCTTAAACTCCGAGCCTTCTCTCCATTCTATGTGCTGGTTGCCCTTAAAAGATTTATGGACTTGTGCCTTAGTTTGCTCACATGTAAGAAGGGTGTAGCCAAAGTGCCTGCCGACATCCGTTTCAGGCAAAATGGCAAAGCTCTCGACAAACTCCAGTGGTTAATGTCCACCAAAGCTTAGGCTACTTTGGTGTAAGGGGAAAGAATATTGAAAGATATTTGAGTGAGTACGAAATGACAGACAACAGAGACACAGCAGAGATTTACAAAAGACAGGTGACTTTACATCTTTATGTCCTTCCTTTCTTCCCCACTCTTTTTCCTCTCTCTCTCTCTCTCTCTCTCTCTCTCTCTCTCTCTCTCTCTCTGTTTCTCCCTGTCTCTGTCTCTGCCTCTCTCGTCTGTGAACACACGCATGCCATGGTACATGTTTGGAGGCCATAGGACAATTTGCAGGAGTTGGTTCTCCTTGTATCATGTGAGTCCCAGTGATAGAATTTGGATCATCAGGTTTGGGAGCATACACTTTTACTTTAAAAATGAATAGAGACTAAACTCTTTGTATTGTAGACAGGTTACTAGAAAATGTCTTCTCACCCAGCTAATCAGTGGCAGACCTAGGTCCAAGCCCCCAGTTCTCCTGAAATGAAAGCAAGTATCTCTGCCTTCCAACATCTAATTGAGGATAGTAGGAGAAAATCTGAATTTAGCCATGTATGCCTAGCCTCAAAACAAAACCAAACAAAGTAAAGTTAGGCGACTTGCCTGAAGTCACACAGCAAACAAGAGATTGCAGAAGCCAGAGTAAGCCAAATAAGAATACAGACATGCAAAGGAGTAACCCTTGAGCCAGAGTTTCAGAACTCAATGACAAATTGACCAGAGTTAATTCATTCAAAGTTCAGTTCTGGGTCTGCAATATAGA
This sequence comes from Ondatra zibethicus, assembly GCA_004026605.1. Lineage (NCBI taxonomy): Eukaryota > Metazoa > Chordata > Mammalia > Rodentia > Cricetidae > Ondatra > Ondatra zibethicus. Next base: position 38,924 of record PVIU01010025.1, on the reverse strand, counting down.
TGATCAATCCATTGACCAGCAGCTAAAGTTTCTGTAAATATATGGGACAGAAAGAAAGGATATGGACTGTCTTTTTAAAGGGAATTTGCAAGGTAATTGAAACAAGCAGAGTCAGCAGCAGAGTCCTCCTCAACATGGGGATATTGGTTTAGCATTGAGGGAGGTGATGGCTCAATGAACAGAGTATCTGCTGGCCAGGCATGAAGAGCTGAGTTCGGATCCCCTGCATCCATGGAAAAGCTGGGCTAAGGTGGTGCCCGCCTGCCTGTTCCCCCAGCCCTTCAGAGCAGACAAATGATTCTAGGAATTTGCCGGCCCAGCTAGTCTAAAAGAAACATCCAGGCTCAAGTTCAGTGAGAGACCCTGTCTCTAGGTATAAGGTAGAGAAGAAGACACCCAATGACCTCCTCAGACAGACACACACACACACACAGAGACACACACAAGAGAAAGGGAGGAAGGGAGGGGAAGAAGGAGGGAGGAAGGCAGGCAGGCAGGGAGGGAGGGAGGCAGGCACTCAATCTACTGAATTGGGAGAGATTTAGACAGTCAAAAGAAAGCCAAGGGGAAGGGCATGGCACAGCCTGGTGTCAGGAAAGGTGAACTGGGAGCTGTCTGTCCAAGCTGCTGCAAGACATGCAACAGGCTTCCCTGTTTTCTACCGAAATGTGCCTTCAACATTAGCTGAAATAAAGGAAAGTGTGGGAAATAGAAAAGACCAGGGGCTCTCCCTTCGTTCTGTACAGGAAGTCAGTCACTGCAACTTTCCTTCATTAAATCAGTGTTTATAGCCTGGGGCCAGAGGGGAGTGTGGCCCAGGGCCAGAGTGTGTACTCGGCATAGGCAAGGTTCTAGGTTCCTCATCGCTACAGAGACAAAGCAACTTCACCACAGGCCTGTCAATAAAAACGAGCATATGTTCTACTTGAATCAGATAACCAAAAACAAAATTGATCACACCATTTTATTTTCAATTTTCTTAATAGATAATTCTTATTTCTGAAGATAGTTCTTATTAAGAACTACATCATCTCAAATCCAAATAAATCAAATTTAAGAAGTCCAACACTGAAAAACAGTGCAGATATGAGCACAGAGCCAGGCTTGCAGTTTTGAGAAGCAGGTAATTAGTCTGCTTGGCTGTGAGGAAATCCCACTGACTGTGTCATTGGGTCAATGTGACTGCGGTCACATTCCTAAAGTGTTACAAACTTAGGGGTAAACCAAGTTAAAATGTCCTTGGGTCTTGGATGACTTGAGGTTTGTTTCATAGTCCTCCATATAAAAAATAGTCAGTCAAAACAGGAAGAACTTAAAAAAGAAAAGCTCTCAAGCAAAATAAACAATTCATAAGAAAAATAACATGTTGGCTTGCAAACAGGGACTTGGAGTCCTGACACACGGAAAAACTATGAAAGAGAATTATGGAGAGACCTAGCCACGACAATAGAGGGAGGGACCCTGAACAGCTCTCAGAGACAAAGAAGAGTCACAAATGCACAAACACACACACATATACACGCACACCACACACACCACACCACAGTGCACACCACACCACACTACACACCACACACACACATACACACACACCACACCGCACACCACACACACACACACACACATGCACACCACACTGCACCGCACACCACATGCACAAGAAAATATTGAACAAATGATAGCCAGGCCCCACAAATCCTGATAACATGACATCCTACTTATTAAAAACATCAGTCTTGGAAGACTCCAGGCACAGTAATTTTGAAAATGTACACAAGTAAATTAAAGCCAGGCTTATGATTCTTCCTATTGTAAGTCACTTGCTCAGATAGCTCTGCAAAGCTATGTAAATTTTTAAATTAAAAGAGAAGAAGAAAGAGTCAATGTGAACATTGCTGATTTTAAGCCAGACTCCCAAGTTTTCTGCTTTTAGTTGGAATGAAATCTGAAAACCTTTTGGAGCATGAAGAGAATGTGTTTTTCTAGAAAAATTAGTTCCAGAATAAAGAGGGTAAACATTAAAGCTGCAACTAAAAAGCTTATGTGAACATTTTATATAATTTATAAAGCTGCAACTAAAAAGCTTATGTGAACATTTTATATAATTTATCTGACTCAATGGTAGATGTACTTTCTGGACTTTGTTCTTCTAACTGGACACAGCCCCTTCTGTTATGGAAATGCAGGATATAATACTGGAGAACGCAGTCCTTGTCCCCTTCTTTCTCCGTGCCTTCCTTTACCAAACACAACATTGAACATTGTCGGCCGACTCAAAATTCCAAATGAGCTAACACTTCAGAACGACCTAAATAACTGGACAGCTCTGTTTAACTGGGTTGGACCTCTGTCCTTTCCTTAGAGTGAGGCCCAAGAATCCAGTTGGGCCACGTGATACTTGAGAACCAGAGAGCATGCTAGATAATTCCTCTAGCCCCGCTATTGTCCCCCATGTGGCAGAAGTTCACGGCCTGCTGCCTTGTGTTCAACTGAGGTAGGTGAGGGCTTGTGCACTCATGGGGGCTGGAGAGAGTGTCCCTGCCCTTGTGCACACATGGGAGCTGCAGTGATTATTGGATTGAGTGTCCCTGCCCTTGTACTACCATTACACCTTTGGACTCCAGCTAAGGACCGTGTTTTATCATTTAAGGCTTTGGGGCATTTGCTCTGTTTCAAATGATTTGAAGGGGTAACATTTACTTTGCAGCAGATATGAACATCACAGCATAAACTACCTATTCCTGAGAGTAGGTTTGATACAGAATGCAAGAAAATACAGAAATGCTTCACTTCTATGACTCCCCTCCCCCACACACACACCACCTCTACCCCTTCCAGCAAACACACAGCACACACGTAACTCAATCATGCTTTGTTTCCAAACAGTGAGGAGGTACGACTCTGGACAACCACCCACAATCTTTCCTGAGCTTTGTATTCATACCATGCCCACAGAAGGAAAGTTAGCAGAAAGGAGGGTGCAGTAGATTGAATGTAACTGTTCCCCATCATTTCATAGGGAGTGGAACTTTCAGGAGGTGTGGCTTTGTTGGAGTGGGTGTGGCCTTGTTGGAGAAAATATGTCACTGTAGGGGCGGGCTTGGAGGTTTCCTATGCTCAGGATGTGGCCCAGTGCCTCCTCAGTCTCCTGTTGCCTGTGAGATGTAGGACTCTCGGCTACTCCTCCCGCACCTCGGCTGCTCCTCCCGCACCTCGGCTACTCCTCCCGCACCTCTGCTACTCATCCCGCACCTCGGCTACTCCTCCCGCACCTCTGCTACTCCTCCCGCACCTCGCCTACTCCTCCCGCACCTCGCCTACTCCTCCCGCACGTCGCCTACTTCTCCAGCACCTGCTCCACTTCATGATAATGGATGGAACCTCTGAACTAGATGCCATGGTCATGGTGTCTCTTAACAGCAACAGAGACACTAAGACAGAAACGAAAACACAGAATGAACACAAGGAGTTAACTAACCCTTGTATTTGAGGCCGAGAGGCAACTGAATGGATTTTAAGGTTACCTCAAGGCAATTATCCTAGAAAGCTACTTACTTCCCGTGAGTGGCTATCATACCAGCAGTAATTCTGGCATTTCTAATTATATAATGAATGGATCTAAGAGGAGAATTAAAATGAAAGGTTTAGTCCTTATCAGGAAACATCCTCCCCAAACTCCAGGCTTTGCAGATATCATCAGCAACAGCTTCATTTTGAATGGCTAGGAGGAAGCTTAGGGAAATGTCAGTCACTAAGATTACCCCATGTCTCCCCTGCATAAATAACAACATCCAAACGACAGATTCTTGGCTCAACCAATCTTCTAAACATGCAGACTAGTCAAAAAGAAATATTTATTAGAGAAAGATTGGAAAGGGTGAAACTGGAAATGATCACTCAAAATAAGAAAAAAAACCCAGCCTCATTAAAGGAGAAAAATATGGGCATTCTGAGCTAGCCAGACATCAAAAATATGTATGAATAAACAGCAAAGCAGTAATCCTGTGCTGACATGAGGGCTTTGAGGGCGGAATGACTCAAACGAAATCACCAAGGGAGCCGGGGCCAACTTCCCATATTTCCCAGAGGGCTTATAGATGCCAAGCAGCCCCAGCGTGTTGACAATACTATATCAGGTGGGCATATTTCCTTTGGTTTACATGATAGTGTTTCCCCAAAGCCTCAAGACACCCTAGAGCCTATTATTTTTATCCTAATTATTTTTTTACAAAAGGTATACTCATTCACACAAATGCCCAGGCTCAAACCTCCTAAGCTTTCTGTAGCAATTATTCCATGATGTTTCTAAAATTAATTGCTAAGTTTTAAAAAAAAACCTCATAATTCTATTTGCTTGAAAATTTTCTGCCTTTGTATTTTTTATTAAAAACATAAATAAAACATACAGCTATTCCTCTCTTTAAAATTTATTACTTTGTGTTTATCAGTTTTCTATATTTTTCCTCTCAAAAAAAATGTCCAAGCAGGTGACCACTGGAATTCTTGCTACACTGACTAGTTGTTCTATCTCACCTTCTTTGAATTATTTCTTTTCTAGCTATGTTTGGTTGTTTGTTTGTTTTGAGGTGGCACAGGAGGAGTGATAAGGAGAATAGCCGGAGCCTGATGTCTGCTTATGGCCCAGTGTGGTTACAGGGAAAAGACGGGCAGAGGGAACGCTTTGATTTGTTGCCCAAGACTGGCCTTCGCTAGAGGTAAACAAAGATTGACGAGTACCCGTGAAGAAAGCCAGGAGACTGATAAGCATCTCTCATGGCCAGCCTTTATGGGACCCTGCAGTGTGGCGGGAATTTAGGCTTTATCTGTTAAGGCCAGACACTGTCAGGGGTCTACTGGGGTGATATGTGGCAGACATCGAGGCTTCAGTTCTGGGATTACTGTGATCTTGGGAAATTGTCACCATTTAACAAAAAAAAGAATGGAAGAACTTTTCAAAATGGGATGGCCATAGTTAACATTGCTGGCTTTTGTTTCTGTAGATGGACAGAGAAGGGGACACAGTGGTCTCCCATGTCCATCTTTCCAGCTGGATGAGGTTGGCATCCTCATTAGCAGGTTTCTTGGGCAGTCTAATGTATCAGAAGTTGTGAAAGAGGTCACTGCCTTTATGTGATTTGGAGGATTCTTCTTCCACTGACGCCAGGATGCTACTAGTCTATCTAGTGGCCTGAAGTCGGTTTTGGAGGAAGAGGCTTCTGTGAAGGAAAGATGCATTTCTCAATGCCCTCCAAGCCTGACAATGCATAGCTAGCTGCCTAACATTCTTTCCTGATCATCTGAGACCCTAAATCATTTAGAAAATGGACATAAAATCAACCTGACTGCTTCCGGCTGACATTGGGAGCCTGGAGGGGCTTAGGGTCTGTATTCTAGCTGACTTTCAGGAGGGTGATCAGTGGGACATACCCAGACCGATAGATTGTCCCAGGCCCATCTTGTAAACAAAAACAGATAAATTTAAGACACCAGTTGAGCACACAGAATCCAGGGATTGATATTAACACCACTGAGGTTATAACAGACTTAGTCCATTCTCTCTGAGAATTCAGAGATTCCTTTTAGTGCTGTTTATCTAGGTGGTGGTACTTTCTATGGTCTTGGTCTGATTCCATAGACCTGGAAAACAAACAGAATTACCAAGAATATTGGAACAGCATTATGTTCATGGTTAGGAACAGAATGAGAGTCCTTACTTTGATTGTAATCGGGTAGCTGCTATTACCCCACACAGTACATCAGTCACCCACAGAGGCCTTTAAAGACTAGCCCAACGTTTATTCTAATTCTGCCTATACTTTCCCATTGAGGACAGTTGAGGGACTGGGCCTTGGGGGCCATGTAGTGATATTTCATTTGTATTTTAATAAATAAAACCTGCCTGAAGTTCAGAGAGTAAAACAGCCTCACTGATCAGCCTTACAGACCAGGCAGTGGTGACACACACCTTTAATCCCAGTAGTCACACTAGTTGCCATAGAAACCAGGCAGTAGTGGTGCACGCCTTTAATCCCAGCCCTAGAGAGGATTGTAAGACAGGAGGAGACAGCTCTCACACAGTCTCATTCTGAGATTCCTGGAGGCAGGATCACCATTTCGGAGACTGAGGTAGTGGTAAAAGCCAGTGGCTGGCTGCTTTGCTTTTCTGGTCTTCAGGTTGAGCCCCAGTTTCTGCCTCTGGGTTTTTATGAATTGTACTACAGGGTCCCTTCTGTTCCACAGTACTCCTTGCCTCCTCTGGGATCTCTTTTACCAGCCACTCATCTATGTGAGGCAAGGCCAAACGCTTCCCTTGACCATGGCTTCACTTGGAAGCATGGAGGAAATTTTTCCTTCATGTTGAGTTTTCTCTTTATGGAATGGCCACTGGTTAGAGTCCACCTGATGGGATCTCCTAGGCCTCTATAACAGAAGGACAGACAACTCACTAGGGCTATAAGACATTCTGTGAGGTGTCCTACTGCTCCCTGGCACCAACTTGACCTTGGGGAGCAAGAGGCAAAATATTTTCTTTTTTAATCCCTCTGTCCATATTGTTTATAGGTCCAAGTATGGTTAAGAACTCCTAAACAGTCAGTTACCCTAGCCTGGTACTCTTAGCTACTGTGCAATGTCTAGACAAAGTGTGGGCAAAACCCAAACAGTTCTAAATATTTGTTGTCTAAGGTTTTCTGTCCTTCCCAATTCCTGCAATCGTTAAGTCTCAAAGAAACACACAGAGGTCTACATTAGTTATAAACTGATTGGCCTAGTAGCTCAGGCTTCTTATTAACTCTTATAACTTATATTAGCCCATAATACTTGTCTGTGTTAGCCACATGGCTCAGTACCTTTTTCAGTGAGGCAGTCACATCTTGCTTCTTCTGTGATTGGGTCTCAACTACAGACTAGGACTTCCTTCTTCCCAGAATTCTCCTGTTCTCCTTGACCTACCTCTACTTCCTGTCTGGTTGTCCCACCTATACTTCCTGCCTGGCTACTGGCCAATCAGCGTTTATTTAAAATATAATTGACAGAATACAGACCATTGTCCCACACCAAATACTGTTGCTTAGCATTTTCTACATGCCTTATGTAGCATACTCAGAATTTTTGCTCTTCACTTAAACTTTACCTTTTCCATTCTGGAAAAACATCCAGCCATCTTTGTCCTTCACCCACCAATCAGTCCTTACTCAAATAACTACTCTCACAGCTTTTCCTCCTCCTCCTCTCTCTCTCTCTCTCTCTCTCTCTCTGTGTGTGTGTGTGTGTGTGTGTGTGTGTGTGTGTGTGTGTCTTTTCCCCTAAGATATGTGTGTGATCTCACCATGTAGCACCTACTGTCCTAGAACTCACTATGTAGGCCAAGCTGGCCTTGAACTCACAGAGATCCCTCTGTCTCTGCCTCCTGAGTGCTGGGATTAAAGGCGTGTGCCGCTTCATCCGGTTTTCTTTTTTTCTACTTACTGGTTCCCTTTTATATTTCGTTTCTTAACAGTAGCGTAAACAATCTTACCATTTTATTAAAAGAGCTGAATAAAGTACACGTATAACATAACACAGTCAATTAGTGTTGCCTGGATACATGGTGTTAGACTGTGAGGCTTTGCACGTTCTCAGGCAAACATCGCAGAAAACACAAAGCAATCTTTTCAGGTTTTGCGCAATCCGAAGCGTGATCAGTCCTGCTTTGGGTTTTGAACCAGTGCGAGCAGCAGATAGAGATAAATGGCGGGCGCATAGCAGAAACATCATCCAAACGATGACTGCAGAAGCGAATAGAAATCGACTGAGGGAGCCCTGCTAACACTGCGTCCTCCCACGGATAAACCTCTCAGACCTTCCCACTGGAAGCATTTCATATTAGGGAGAGACTTTACCTTTTATTCGTTCAAAAGCACAGTGCTTCCACTTCTGGCTGCTTGGTTGTTTTCTTCTCTTCTGTAACAGAGGGAGGGGCCAGCCTGACCCAGGAAAGGGGGATTTGAGGATACTTTGAGATAAAAATACACTTAGATTTGCAGCAAAAGGATCAAATCCTTCTTCCTGAAGCAGCTTCTGGGTTAGCTGAAGCAGCACATGGCAATGTATACACCCTGTCGGTGCAAAGAGCCTGTCTCTGCCTGTATAACCGAGTAGAACAAATGGTAGGCAAGGAGGGAGGCCAGGCAGGGCTTTGTCAGATTCAGTCGTACCTGAAGCACACAAAACGTCCACACTCCATCCCAGATTTTTTAACAGTTGAATAATGATCACTTTGCAAATACTGAAAAAGAGAAGTTAAAATAAATTTAAAAAAAAATAAATCACCTCAAAATGTCTCTCTATTTATATGTGTGTCCGTAGACACCTACACATCTTAAAATCAGGTATAAAGAACTCTATAATCTCTAACAGTGGCTACAGGCCCTATGACCAAAACAAGTTACATGCATGTAACACTTAGATTCAAACACGCAGAGTGTGAAGACACTAAAACAAGATGATCACATTGAACTATTTAGAGGAGCAAAGGGCAGTGCTTCACTTTCCTATCTGGGCAGCTGTAGGCCTTGGGGAGTGTCTCAGTGCACCCTAGTGTGAAGAGGGCCTGCCCACGGCACACTAGTGTGAGGCAGGGCCTGCCCACGGCACCCTAGTGTGAGGCAGGGCTATGGTCTAGAGGAGAGGGAAGAAAGGGAACTGAGCTTAAGCAAGACAAAGCAGGCGGTATGGGTGGACTTGTTTCTCTTTGCTTTTGACTGTGGGTGTGGTGTGACTTCTACCTGGTTGGTGGACTGGAGCCTGGAACCGTGACCCAAACTAAGCCTTTCTCCCCGTGTTGCTCTTGGTCAGTATCTTATCACAGAAACCTGCAGCGGCAACTTCTCATATGAAGAGAGACAGCGAGGGCTCTCGTTGCTCTTCCTACCCTCAAGTGTGCTTAGCGTTTCCTCGTTGTTATTTTAAATCTCATTTTTCATGCAGTGACTACAAGATCGAGTTTGTGGTTAGGAGGGTGAGATCTCCACACCCCCATCTCCTCTGGGCTTTGTGTATAAGCCCTGGATGCTGGTCCAGTTTGCCAGTGTGCTACACCACGAAGTTTAGGATAAATCTCAGATAATTTCCTATTCTCCACTAGTCTCTATTCGTAGATCTCTCTCACCCAGGCTACCTCAAGGAAAAGTGTTCCTGCAGGTCAGCTATGGCCTTCTTGGGCTCTGGCTTTAATGCCATCAGCCTATATTAACCCCACCCAGGAGGCTCTCAATAAGCATTCGTTTCTTTCTTCCTAACATGTCAATAATCCCTGGTAGAGAGACAAAGGGACAGACATAAAGAGGGAAGCCTTGTTACCAACAGAAGGCTGACAAGGCCTTTGTTCTTTATTGTTACGTGGGCTTCATTCCCAATGGACCTGCATAAGAGTCAACAGAGGAGAGAACAGGGACAGGGGCACAGGCGAGTTAGTCGCGGGGCAGTAGGTATGTGCTCGTGTGCTCCGTTGGCGATCTAGTCCTAGTTGCTTGCATACGTGAGCATCAGTTCTAGCAAAGGGGCTGCAGGTGTCATGAAGGACATGCGTCAGCAAGTCTCTGAAGCACCACTTTGGGAATCCCTTCCACTGAGCGCCACAGTGTGCTGGGCACCAGCACCAGCAGAGGGCAGGCGGGTAGGGTCCAGGTGTTCCTGCCAGCCACTCTCAAGGTGTTTGTTGCACACTCCAGGACGGGGAATCTTGCTTCTGTCTGGTGTTGTCTCACCAAAGCCTGAAGATGTCATTCCACCCAATCAGAACGCATCAGGATCTTGACCGTCATGTCTAGCTTCTCTTGGGAAATGTCCAGAACGTTTTTAGGTGAGACTTGATTTTATGTTGTTCAATAGTCACTCTGTTTGTTTTTATCCCTAAAAGAGCCACAAACATTTTAATACGATTTATTATTAGCGTGTCTAATCTGCACTAGCACTCACACATCTGTTTTCTCTCTTGTCCAGCCACCTAAAAACTCAACGTAGCCTATTTGTGAGTTCAAGGTCAAGGAGAGACCCTGTTTCGAAATACAAGGTAGATATAACCTGAGGAACTAGGCCTGAGGTTGACCTCTGGGCTTTGCATGTGTGCACACACACATGCATGCCCCCTCATGAACACATGCATATATATGCATGTTCACAGAGACAGAGCAATCTGCTATGTATAACGCCAAATAAGAACTAAAGAGTGGGTTGGGATGAGAAGGCGTATTTCAGTAGACTGGCTTCTATGCACGTGGGCATTCATTTATTCAGCCGCTCCAAGGTCTTTTCAAGTGCATTGCAGTGATGAGGAGAAGTGGGCCCTGCTTTTGGTCCCAGCCGCCAGGCTCCGGGCCACCCGGATAGCTTAAACCCTGAAATAACCACACGGTTAAATTGCTGCCTGGCCCATTATATCTAGCCTCTTCTCAGCCAACTCTCACTCTTGATCTAACCCATTTCTATTAATCTGTCACGGCTTACTGGGAGTCTGGGGCAGGAGAAACATGGCGTCTGCCACACTGCCTTCCCTCTCCCAGCATTCCGTTCTGTCTACCCCGCCTACCTGATTTCTGCCCTATCAAAAGGCCAAGGCAGTTAGAGCAATGGCTAGGTGGTCAAGAGTTCTCGCTGCTCTTCCAGAGGACCTGGGTTTGGGTCCTAGCACCCAAGATGTGTGGCTCACAACTACTTGTAACTGTAGCTCCAAGGGATATGATATCCTCTTCCAATCTCTTTCTGGACACACACACACACACACACACACACACACACACACACACACACACACACAGAGAGAGAGAGAGAGAGAGAGAGAGAGAGAGAGAGATTTTTAAGCTTTAAAAAGAATGCCTAATATATAAATAAGCCTTTAAATTCAAGTTAAGTTCACTGTTCTGCCAGCCTTGAATCCCTAATCGTCTTCCTTCAGCTCTGAGTGCAGCCCTCGGGTGCATACAGCACGCTCAGCTTACCTCGCAAAGAGGACTTATTGTGTTATCAGAGAATTCTTTATTTTGCTGTCCAGTCAATCTTTTACCTCTGGGACTCTCCTGTGGTAATGAACATGAGACATATTTTAAAGACAGTATTTATGTCCAGCTGAATGGTGACTTCAATAAAAAAGATCACTTCATCTTTGTCAACACAGCCGTGTCTAAATTGTCTAAATTGACGAGAACCGTTTGTTAGGCTAAAAGCATAGGTCACTGGAACTTTTACAAAGACTTTGCAAAAACTCCCGGATGTGACTTTCCCCCCAAACACAGCCTGTTCCTAGTATTTGGTTTATTTTGTTTGTTTTATTGCAGAAACAAGTTGCTCTTGGCAATCAGGGTTGATATTTTTTCAAACTAATTTTTTCCCTTGAAGGGAGAACTATTTTAATTGACATTTATCACCAGACTGAATAGGAATCATTTCAGTTCTGAAATTTTGGAAGAAACATGTCCCATCTGTTTCAGTAACCCAACTGGTGGATTACATAGCCAAGAAGGATTTGTCACAAAAGGAAAGACCATGGTTGGGGGGGGGGGCTTATTGTTTTATCTTTCATCACCAACTGATTAATGAACAATTATAGGAAACTTATGAAACTAACTCATGCCATGGATTGATTCCACAAATCTGATTCCCAAAGGAATCACAGCTTATTGGTTAGTCATTTACGATTCCTCTAAGTGAGAGGTGGAGGGCCAACACAATGACTTCACGGGTCAATGTGCTCCTCCCCAAGCCTGCTGACCTAAATGTTGATGCCAGGACCCATATGTGGGAAGAGAATGAACTCCCACGAGCTGTCCTCTGACTGCCACATGTGTGCCATGGCACACATGTTCTAAATGTAGGAGATGCAATATCTAGCATTTACCAGGATGAGATTTTATTTTAATTCATCTTGGATGAGGACCACAAATCAAATCTTATTTGCTGCGGTTTCCATTGCCCAGGGAGCAATTGCATCTTAGGGTTCCTTCCATCGCCAGCGCTTGCTCTTGAGATGTCTTAAGATAAGGTTTGATGGGCAACATCCTTGGTGACCTCTGCCCTTTGCCCTGTATCACCTCACCTTTTGGTAACCTCGTCTAAGGAGCCTTAGAACCCCTCTTTGGATATCCAGCAAATCCCAACAAAGAGCCCCATTTCCTCAGTGAAGTCTTCTGACTTCAGAGAGATGGAATATAGTTACCGTGATGAACGGCTACAGCTCAAGGGACTCACCCATTAAACAGCACTGCTTGTTCTTTTGAAGGAACGGGAGCCTCCTAACTAAGAGAGGGAAGTTGTTGTTCTTGCTTTATATCCACTTCAAAAGCTCACTTTACACTTAACTAAAAAGAGAGAAGGAGGAGAGGAGATAAGAATGACACCCACATTCAAAGAGTCAGAGAAATGGGACATTCAAAAGAGCAGAAGAAAGTCTTCCGGTGCTGATGCTGCCTGGAAACTGAGATCCCAGTGACCTTGTCCTTTCATCTCTGCCTTCATCCCACAGATTCATTATTGAAAAATTTCAAACACTGGTAGAAAGCACAGAAAGGAAGTTAAAAGTGACTCATAAATCCAGTACCTTTTTGTTTATTTTTAGTGTCTAAACTAAAGAACAAAGTTTGCCCTCTCTCCCTCTCTCCAAAGGCAAGTCTTCCAAAATCGCCTCATACTTATTAATATATCAACATCTTAGCCTGACATTTTAGCTACTGTGCTAAGTGCTTTATGCAGATTCTATCACCTGACTCCTTAGAAAACCCTCTGTTACAGTGTCTCCCAAAGGCCAGGGTGCTGATCCCCAGCTTAGCACTACTGAAGTGTGGCAGAGGTGGTGAGGGTGGACATGAACCCCTCAGAGGTCTGCAGGTCATTGTCACGTGCTTCAGAGGGGATGAAGGCACTACCTTGTCCTCTTCTATCTCTTTGCTCCCTCGCTATGGGGATGAAAAAGTTTCTACAGCTACATGCTGCTCCCACACAGCGCTGCCTCATAGGCTCAGAAGCAATCACACCAATTCCTTGAAGACTGGCAATCCAAAGACTGTGGCCTTTGCTCTTCATGTTTCAGTTACATTAAGTATTTTTCTCCATGATAGAAAGCTGGCTAAGTCATCTTTGGAGGTAAAACCCTGCTCCCATTTCAGAGGCAAAGAAAAGAAGCATCACAGAAGTCCTCCATTATGTATTCACTCAACAAACATTTGCATTCCTACTATGTGCCTGTCTCAGGGCCTGGGCTAGAGGGACAGGGAACTGAGTCAGCTAGGCACACCCATTGTGCCCTTGTGAACTTCTTTACAGTTCCAGCACCTGTAAGCACTACCAGCACTTCCCTGTGTTGCTGTATAGTTTCTGAACATTGTTCCAATTTCTCCCCTGTCCCTCTGGTTTATTCCAAACATAGTAATTATGCCACCCCTCCATTCAGACATGGCTGCATCCTCTATGTCCTCAGAATAAATCTGAAGCTCTTCTATGGGTTAATAAATGCCCTAAGGCCTGTGCCTCCCACAGTCCCCAATCTCCAACACACTCTTTATGCTCTGTGTCCACAACACTGGCCTCCTGCCTGCCCTCTGAACAAGCCAAGAGACTTAGTCATCGTTGTTGTTGTAGCGGAATACCATGCACTGATTAATTTATAAAGAAGTGCTTCTTGTAGATCTGGAGGCTGAGAATAGCAGTCTCAAGGTGCTGGAACCTGCTGTGGGTCTTCCTCATGCATAGATCCATAAAAGAAGGTAAGAGAGGTGGAGGAATGGACATGGGGGTGCAAACGCATTCATCCATCAGGAATCCATGAGCACAATAGCTACCCCCTCCTGCTCTCCTGCAATGACGGCATCCACCCAACCACAAACACAATTTCTCAAGCCCCTTTGGAGGTCCTATGTCAGCGCTGCTGCTCTGGGGACTAAAGTTTTAACACGTGGCCTTCAAGGGAAATATTTAAACCTTAGCTCCAGGTGTCAGAACCTTACGCTCCAAGTTCCTTCAGTCTGGAATGACCACACTCCACAAAGAGACTAGGTCATGCCAGATTGTAGCACCCTGGAACTTGTTAGAATGGAGGCATTTGAGGGACAGCATGTACAGGAGGGGGTCTTGTGTCTCCTTTCTACATAACAACAACTTGATGTGGGATTCCCCTCTGTATGCTATGAATATGTTTTATTGGTTAATAAAGAAGCTGCTTTGGCCTATGGCAGGACAGAATAGAGAAAGGCAGGGAAAACTAAATTGAATGCAAGGAGAAAGAAGGCAGAGTCAGGCAGATGCCATGTAGCTGTCAAAGGAGACAGATGCTGGAAACTCACTGGCAGGCCACAGCCTCATGGGGATACACAGATTAATAGAAATGGGTTGATTTAAGATACAAGAGTTAATTAATAAGAAGCCTGAGCTAATAGACCAAACAGTGTTGTAATTAAAATAGTTTTTGTGTGAATATTTGGGTCTGGATGGCAAGGAAATGAAATGCAGTCTCTTTTTACAAAATGGTGCCCAAACCAAATGTGTGGGAATTGGATCCACATAAGATCTAAAAACAATGAAGAAAAAAAAAAGAAGGCTCTAGACTCATAAAAGTGGGAGCCAAGCACAACTTCTTGGGGGCCAAATTTTTTTTATCAGATAGGTTCTATTTGCTAGCCACAAGCAGCTCCTTTAAGAGACAGCTTCCTAGTTGGTATTAGCAGCTCAAATGGCTCTGACTCTGGGGAGGTCCCACTACAGAGCATTTAAATGGAGTTTGTGAGCAAAGTGCTACAAGCTGCTTAATGGTGACATAGACCCGCTGTGTCCCTGGGGCAGCGAACACAGCTTGCAGAGGTGGTGAACATACGTCCACCATGTTGAATGGGGCAGGGTGAGTCTGAGCCATGCCTGCTTCGCATTAAAACTAGAAAAGCTCTCCTTGTCAGAAAATGATTACAGATACACAATAAGACAGATTCAGGTGAAAAAGACCTCTGAATGGATCATAGTGTTGGATAAATGTACATGAGGTTAAGAGAGAGAGAAAAGAAAGAGTACAGACAGTCATAGGTTAAAGGTGTAAAGATAATAGAATAAATATTAAAAAGTAATAGAGTAAAAAAGCCAGGTAAAGATGGAAAATACACAAAGAGTCTGGATTATGTATATCATTGTAACATGAGGGCTGGCTTGTTGGGGTTTCTGTCCTGCCCAGTTCCCACAGCTGGCAAGCCCCAAAGAAAAATCACGCAGAGTCTACATTAGGTTATAAACTGATTGGCCCATTAGCTCAGGCTTTGTATTAGCCCTTATAACTTATATAGCCCATTATTCTTATCTATGTTAGCCACATGGCTCAGTACCTTTCTCAGCGGGGCAGGTCACATCCTGCCTCTTTGGTGGTCCAGGCAGGAGTGGTGAGAGAGCTTCTTGCTTCCCAGAATTCTATTCTCCTTGCTCCACCTCTACTTCCTGTCTTGCTGTCCCACCTATACATCCTGGCTCATGGCCAATCAGTGTTTATTTAAATCATGATTGACAGACTACAGACAATTCTCCCACACCATATCATTGCATTTTCTTGGAATTTGTTGTCTGAGAATGAGCTAAGTATAGAGAGACATTTCATTAAATGGGCTACTAGACAAAACCAACATATATATTTTAAAGGTATCTTGACTTCAAATTTTGAGATCAAGGATATGTTACTTTGGAAAAGAGAGTCTGCTTTTGTGCCCACAGAAGATGAGAACCTGTGGATTTCTTCCAGGCTAATGTGATTTGATTTACCAAGACCCCTGAAAGGTCACCGTGAACACCCCCCCCAAAATTACTTCACCACAAACAGCAGGAAGCAGTTTGGAGAAACCAACTCCCAAATTTCCAAAATGATTGCTTATAAATGTTCATTTTCATTTAAAAGGTATTGAGTATAAATGGTTAAATGGTCACAGTCAATTTCTAAAAACGGGGGGGGGATATGCTATAGAAATGAATACTTTACATTGATATGGACTTTGGTTTATTGATACAAATTTAAGGTCAATTTTGTTATATGTATATTTCTGCTTTTGTCTAAGGTAGTATGCTTATACAGTTCATTTTAAAATGTAATGGATAATTTAAAAATATGGATTTATAGATAGTCATTTGTAATAGTTAAACTTGTAGTCATGTCAGTTAGGTTTTCTAGATGTACAGAGATATATTTTAGATGGATAGGTATTCCTCAAATCTTTCAAAGAACTACAGAATATGGCATTTAAAATGTTTTAAGAACTTAGACTTTTCTCAACAGTGAGACATGTTTGCTTCTGGCAGCACCAATTAGTTCAAGAAGATGATAGGCATCAAAGAGGCTCCTTATGGAGTTTGTTAGCCATTTGGGCAAGAAACTGCTCTTGCCCAAACTGCTTGATGTTATGCTGTATGAACTGTACATGCAGGACCCACAGAAAAGTGACTGCTGAACTTTCCAAAGGACAGAATGGTCCTTCAGAGTTCCTGCTTCAGAGAAGAAACTGCCAGACATTCTGCAGGACGCAGAAGAAAGCAGCTGATGAACTTTGCTGGTACAAAGAACAGATCTTCAAATTTCCTGCTTCATGGAAAAGTCTGTTGGATACTATGGGTCTGTAGGTTGAAGACGGATGCCCCAATGATACAGAAGAACTTTGGGTGACTGTCCAGGCAGCGAGATGTCTCTGTCATTTCTAGAACTTTGGTAGCTGCTTACAATGCACTTCCTGTTTGCTTAGGTAATATATCTTTCTGGGTTCTTTGATGGAATTGATGACAGATAGTTATAGTCTTCCCTAAGTATGATAAAATAAAAATTAGATATGAAACTTTAGACTCATGAAGATGAAATAATTCTTGCTTGATACTTGTTAAATGTGTTTTCACTTTGTTAAAGTTAAAACTTTCCTTTTTATTTAGACAGAGAGGGGAGATGATGTGAGATTCTGCTGTATGCTATGAATATGTTTTATTACCATTGGTTAATAAAGAAGCTGCTTTGGCTGAAGGCAGGACAGAATAAAACTAGGCAGGGAGAACTAAACTGAATGCAGGGAGAAAAAAGGCAGAGTCAGGAAGATGCAATGTAGCTGCTGAAGGAGAAAGACACCAGAACCTTGCTGGTGGTCCACAGCCTCGAGGTGATATACAGATTAATAGAAATGGATTAATTTAAGATGTAAGAGTTAGTTAATAAGAAGCCTGTGCTAACAGACCAAACAGTGTTGTAATTAATATAGTTTTTGTGTGAATATTCAGGTCTGGGTGGCCAGGAAATGGAATGGAGTCTCTGCTTACAAAAACAACTCGGACATTTTTCCACGGGAAAGGGGCCTACCCTGTGCCAGGAGGAGAAGATTCTTGTCATCACACTGGAGCCAACACCAGAACTGACTATGAAGACATGCCCACATGTAGCCCCCGCTTTCCATAGTCTTGCCCATTTATTTCCTGGTCATGACTCTTTAATTTACCCAACCTCCTCCCGTGTTATCACATACCCAGAAAGCATCATTCTTTTTGAAAAATATTATATATATGCTGCTAAGTCCCATGGCTTCTTTGGATCTTCTCTTTGCTTCTAAAGAGTCCCGTGTACGTGTGAAAATACCAGTGGATGTGTACACTTGTCTCCCATCAGGCTTGGTTAGCTCAAGTCTTAGGCCTGTCCCTACCTAAGAGGGTAGAAAGAAGCTTCTTTTTCCCCTGCTACACCTGTGCATCCACACGCCTCACTCTGTATCATTAAAGTCTTTGCTCCGCTGACGCTTTCCACTGAAGCCTGTAGTCACCACCTTATTTATAACTGCAGTACCTGTCCCGCCCCGTGCATGATGTTTATCAACTTAATTGGACCAACTAGGAGGCATGCCTCTGGGTGGGCCAATGGGGTGGGACCATCTAGGAGGCATGCCTCTGGGTGGGCCAATGGGGTGTTTGCTGGAGGAATTAGCAGCCAAAGAAGACCTAGAGGGGGCAGCACGTCTGGTGAGCGTCAGATATAAAGAAATATGAGGAGACAGCTGTTGCCTTTGTCTGCCTACCTTCACTTCTTGCTGGCGATTGCATCTATCCTGCCATTGTCGCTGGGGACTAAGCTTCCTTGGCCTTGTGATGGAGATGGAGATCAGAGGCTCTCTAGGAACCCTCTGCTTTCAGAGGATGCCGACTGCTGAGGCATCTGTCCCGGCAGGCTGAGCAGGCCCTAAGGTTTGCTCAGTTTCTCCAGAGTGCAGGCAGCCATTGTTGGAGTACTCATCCCAGATTGTGCAAGCCAATCTGAATCCCATTCTATCAGTTCCGCTAGAGAACCCTGACGTCATAACACGCCGTGTTCCCCTTTTACTTGATAGATACACTAAACTTGTTTCACTTGTTTTCCGCCTTTAGAATGTAAGCTTCGGGCGGCCGGCATTATTTTCTACTTCCCGCCACAAGATGACCATTTGCTCTTGTGACATTTAGCGAGTAACTTATCATTTCATGTGTCAGACGCCCCTTTCTCAGAAAACCAGCTCCTCAATACCCTTCCGCGAACACCACGTCCCTTCATGTTCGAGGCTCATAGTATCTGTGTGGACAGGCACTACTGCCAGCCTGGTTTTGAAGATATGGAATCCGAGGCCCACGAGGTTAAAACACTGACTCTATTGCTGCGACGAAACACCATGACCAAAGCAAGTCTGGGAGGGAAGGGTTTGTTTGGCTCCCACTTCCACAGCTCTGTTCTCCACTGAAGGAAGTCAGAGCAGGATCCCAAATGGGGCAGGCACCTGGAAAGTGCCGCTTACTGCCTTGTTCCCCATGGCCTGCTCAGCCTGCCCACAGACCTGAGATCTTATAGGACCCAGGACCACCAGGCCACGGATGGCAAAAGCCACAACGGGCTGGGCCCTCCCACATCCGTCACTAATTAAGAAAATGCCTTACAGCTGGGTCTTATGGAGGCGTTTTCCCGACTGTGGTTCCCTCCTTTCAGATGGCTCTAGCTTGTGACAAGCTGACGTTGAACTGCGCAGCACAGATGTGAGCCCGGGCTCAGGGTTCTAAGCTGTTTCATCCTTGCATCGGTCTGATAGCGATGTAATCAGGAACTGGAAACGTGGGCAGTCTGCCAGCTCTACAGTGACCATGTTCTCAGGATCCAAAATGAATAGACAAGTTTGTTCAGTTAGGAAGCAGGGCAGGAATGCTGTTCAGGGGGCAGGAGGGGGGAGTCACCCCTAGGGTGAGCACTCTCTCCAGAGCAGAACTGGCGTGCTTGTTGTTCAGGGGGTCACTTGCTTAGGGTGAGCGCCCCTTCCAGAGCTAGAAAGTGGTGGAGATGAAGTTAATAACCTCGATTTGATGTCAACGAAAAGCACAATACATAAAATATAGATTATTTATCTCTACTAGAAGTAAGGTTTACATAATCTAAGGATTTCCTCTTTCATTAATCCTTCTTGTTTCCGAAGCAAAGAAAACGTCCTTGAAACTTGAGCTCCTGTCCTGAGTAAAGCAGGCAGCGCTTGGCCCCAAGAGTTCTCTGCAGCGAAGGTGAGAGTTCTGTGTCCCTACACAGAGGAGGGACAAACATTCAGTTCCATGCCTGGGAGTCAAGTGGAGCATTGCTCGACAGTACAGATGGTCCGAAAACGCCCCTAAGTAAGCAGCGCCACACTGCAGGATGCGGATTGGCTCCTACGCTATAGGCGTCCAGTGTATAAACCTGACTCGGGTCCACCCACTCCGAAGCTCTCTGGTCCCGAGCCTTTCCTTGGCTGATTTTCTTTCATTTCTATGGTGGATTTTCAGTTGCTAGTTGTGATTTTCTTTTTTTATTATTTTAAGGATTCTTTAATTCTTTTTTAAGTTGGCTGTGTACAAGGCAGATTATACAAATTACAATTTATATAAAAGGGATGATATATATTAAGGAATTTATATACACATAAATTATATAAAATTATATAACAGGAGGTTTTTCTGTTTGTGTGAAAGACGGGGTCTGGCCCCCTGGCTGTCCTGGAACTTGCTCTGTAGACCAGGCTGACCTCAAACTCACAGAGACCCACCTGCCTCTGCCTCCCAAGTGTTGGAATTAAAGGTGTGCACTGCTACACCAGGTACAGTAGGCTTTTCCTAGTGACTTGGCCTTTTGTTTGTTCTATTGCTGTGATAAACACCATGGACCAAAAGCAACGTGAAGAGGAAAGGGTGTGTTTCGGCTTACATTTCCACATCACCTCATGAAGAGAAGTTTGGGCAGGGACTCCAGGCAGGAACCTGGAGGAAAGACCGAAAGCAGAAGCGGAAAGATGTGTGGTTTATTAGCTTGCCCTGCAGGCTTTCTTACATAACCCACAACGTCTTGCCTGGGAGTGGCACCGCCCACAGAGGGCGGGATCCTCCCACATCAATCATCAATCAAGAAAATGCCCTACAGACTTGCCTACTGGCCAATCCGATGGAAGCATTTTCTCAGTTAAGGTTCCCCCTTCCTAAATGACTCTAGCGTGTGTAAACTTGACAAAAACCAAACCAACACACGGTGCCAAGGTGTGTGCGCGCGCGTCTGTACGTGTGAGTGTGAGGACCTGTGCACCCAATCATGGTGGAGGAGAACAGCAAGCTTCCTAGTCTCTCTCTCTCCACCTTACTCGCTTGAGACAGGGTCGCTCAGTGGAGCTGGAGCTCGCTGGTTTGTTTCTTTTCTTTATTTCTTTTTCTTTCTTTTTTTTCCTAGCAGAACAGAGAACCATAGTGATTCTTATATTTTTGGTTGTGAGCCTAGCCTTTAAGGGCTGAGCCTTCTCTCCAGCCCCAAGGTGATCTCTTATCTTCCCTCGGCTGGCTGCACCAGGCTGCAGGTCTGTAGCCACGCCCAGTGCTAACATAGCCACGCCCATTATCCGCATAGCTTTTGGTGCTCTGAACTCTGGTCTTCATATTTTTGCAGCTGGTGCTTTTCCCCACTGCGCAGGCTCAAAGGAAACTTTACCATAGTTCATACCATACTATTATAGCATGATAGTTCTGTGGACTTTTCCCTGTATTTGTCCAGTCTTTGTCTATAGACTCACTTACTTTTAAAAAGTCTGTAAATCTCTAATTAAAGACTTGAGCCGGGCAGTAGTGGAGCACACCTTTAATCCCAGCACTCGGGAGGCAGAGGCAGGTGAATCTCTGTGAGTTCGAGACCAGCCTGGTCTACAAGAGCTAGTTCTAGGATAGGCTCCAAAAACTACGGAGAAACCCTGGGGGGGGGGGGGGACGGGCTTGTGTAGTTGAGTTCCGTTCCGGCCACACACTTTCTAGAAATCCCCTTAAACAAAACATGACCGGATATGCTCTAACTGCAACGCGGTAGACCTGAGGGGCCTCGGGGATTATTCAGCTCAGTGCTTGTAGTTGTTAGTGGTAGTTGTTCAGCCAATGTTGCTGTGTAAGTAGTTAATAAAAGCTGCCGCCAGTCATTCAAAGTCAGGAATGTGCGCTGAATACCTCCTATGTATTCCTACTCTTTCTTTGCAATTATGCAAAAGAGCAAAGAGAAATGATTGGGGAGTGGCTGGGGTGTGGCTCAGTGGCATCCTTCTTTCTTAAGATGTGTAAGGCCCTGGGTTCAATCCCAGCAAAGGAAAAAGGAGAAGAAAGGAATGGTCTTGGTTTGAGTCCAGAGCATAAAAACAACAGCATCAATTTTCTAGAGTTAAAGGAAGGGTAACTGGAGTAAAACATGTAAATCCCCTGGCATGAAGTTATTTTTATTATTGTATTTTTTTCAGACGGGTTAATTCACTACTGTGCAATGTCTCTTCAGCTTCTCACTGCTACCTAGAACCCTGTTTCACCTCTGTACTTTTGGGCCACATGCTTCCGAATCCCCTCAGGTGCAGGAGATAGATTCAGTTCCCCAACCCGGCATTCTCAAGCTCTGATGCTGGACCCTAAATCCACCATCCAACTCTTGGTCCTTGTTTGTTCCTCCTGCGAAATGGGAAGAACTCTTCAAGCTGGTGTGGAGGCTTAAAACAGTGTAGAAACCACACGGGAAACTTGCTTTGCAAACTGTAAATAAAAGAGTCAGTGTTTCTCGCTAAGTCAAATCCTTGCCAAACAAGAAAGGGCAACGTCCAGGGTCCCCAAAATGGTATCATCATAGAGACCGAACTTAGAAACCAGGGAGATGACACTCCAACCAGAGCACCCCCTAATCTCAAATGTGAAATCTGGGCTGTTCCAAAGGTTGACGTGTTTAGAGCGTTAGCATGACCTAAACTGGGAAAACCCTGTCACTGCTGTCATAGGAGAGGTCACAGTTAAAATCCAGAGGCAATATAAATACTGCAGAAAACGACCTCTGTTCTATCTGGAGAAAATGTATGTGAAGTTCAGACGATCTTTGTGTACTTAGGCTGGGGTCCCATCCCACAAACATTTCATGGGTTTGCAAATATTCCAAAGCTGGCGGGGGGTCAAAAATCCAGGCACTTCTGATGCCAAGCATTCCAGGTAAGGGAAACCCAGCTAGGGATGCATCCTCTCAGCCCTTAACCTTCAGCCCTGAACGTACAGGCTGGTTTTAAAGGTTGGACACCAGCCCTCATCTTCCACTCCATATGTGCAGAGGTGCCACAGTGGTGTCCCCAGAGCAAACCTCCATGGTCACGGCTGACATCAGACGCTGTTCCTCAGTGCGTTCCCCCTTTGCTTACACAGCAGGAGTTCCGCTTATCTGTGGATAACTAGAGAGCTGTGGTTGGCTCAAGAGGGGCTCTGTGTTCTTCGTGTTTCTTATCTGGAGTAACGGTGGATGTCTGACATTTTATTTTCTAGGTATATGATTACAAACTAAATTAGCTCACGATCAAGTCCGTCTGCTCAGCCCACCTCTCTCTTTACAAGGAAGGTTTTCGGAAAGAGAATGAGCAGCACGTGGAGGTCAGGGCAAGGAGCAGCGTGTGAGTCGTAGGCAGCCGTGAGGGGAGCAGCAGTAAGGATAGGCTCTGGGGAGAAGTGACACGAACTGTTTCCTTCCTACTCTCCCTCACAACGCTAGCCTCTCCATGGAAACTCCTCATGAAGAGAATGGAAATTTTTTAGCTACAAGAATGTGGGTTTTCGTGTGCCCAAGGGACGGTCTTCAAGACCATCTTGGCTCTAAACGCAAGACCCACATACTTGCAAGGTCAGCAGGGTATGTTGTTTTCTGCTTGACTGGTTCCTACTTTGCACTAATGTGTGTGTGTGTGTGTGTGTGTGTGTGTGTGTGTGTGTGTGTGTGCACGTGCTGTGAAGTTGTTCATCCCAATCCTGAAGTCCCCTCCTCAAAGTGATTTCTCCAGCGATGAGCATCGACGCAGGCTTAGCCAATAATTGTTCATCATCCCTTGGGCTTTTTTACAGAGTTTGAAGCTGGTAAAGCAGCTTTGCATGCACGTGCGCTCACACGCATGCACATGTGCCCCCCACACTCATGATGCAGGAGGCACACAATGGCCATCATCACGTTGGTGCACAGAATTCACTTGCAGAAAGAAGGGGTAAGATCCAGAAGACTCTGGGAGAACTCGACTGAGAGGAGAGGCTCTGCCCCCTGGACCTTGCTGCTACTCCACACCCTTCTAAGAAAGTCCCTATGGCCCAATCTATGTTAAATTTGTCTTTTGTCCCATGTGGCTCAGAGGCCTGTTTCTCCTCACATGGCTCCTGGATCCCTGATGATTCTCTTCCAGAGCCCAAATCTATACCAATCCATTCCTATATGTTCCTCTTCATGGTGAACCATCATTTTGGGAAATACCATGAAAAGGTTCCAGGTGATTGATTCATGGTGAATCACGGTTTAATGTGCTACTTTGTTCCAGGATGGGACATGAGAAGTCAGGAAATTGTTAACTATTACCAACAACAATCGCAATGGCTCCTGTCTTTTGAGTGGTAGACACTTTGCTAAGCACATTATACACATAAACTTATTTGATTCTTATAGCCATCTTAATATTCCAATTTATAGGTAAAGAAATTGAGACACGTCAGGGAGAAAAATACAACCAAAGAAATAGTGTCCCAACAGTATATCTTACAGGAAATACAGCCACGAGTTATGTACATCCATACTGTATATAAATGCAGTATGTGCAACCAGTTCTCTGTGCACAAACTACCAAAGGGCAGGACTAGTCATCACCACGTTTGCTTTTTATTTGGAGACTCAATGGTTAAGAAGAGCAATAGTTCAGCATTTGCTAGACAGAAAGAAAAGTCTTGTGAGAGTCAGGCTGGAAGCCAAGGTACCCTGCACATAAGAGAGCTGAGCTAGAGAAAATTTATCATCAACTATCATCCAAGAGTGGACATGGAGTTGAATCACTCCCTCGAGGAAAGCAATCGATGATGTTGGGAATATGTTTCGGAATGATGAGCTAGTGTTTTTCTAGTCCATTCTCCTGCAAGCTTGATTCCTGCTAAGCTCATAAGTTGGCCAAGCTCCGCCCACGGTTCTTTCCTCTTGTGCCACCCTCCTCCCATCATAACCCTTCAACTCTTCTCCTCTTCCACATTTCAATAGGCATTCGATGAGCCCTCACAGCATACTAGTTCCTGCCTTTGGGGAGATTATAATACACACATATACATGCACGCACGCACGCACACACACACACACACACACACGCACACACACTCACACATACACGCGCACACACACGCTCACGTACATACCCCTACATGCTCACACTCACACACATACACACGCTCATGTACATACATACATGCTCATGCACAGACACACACTCACACTCTCTCATGCATACACACTAACACTCATTCACAAAACCAGGCAAGAAACTCAGTAATAATAGTAACAGATGTGCAGCGATGGAGTAGAAATAGCATAGGCTTAGGAACCAGATTTAGTCCCTTTGATTCTGTCTGCTACCAATAGACATGATCTTGAGTGAGTTATCTATGTGTGTCCTTGTTCCTCATTTGTGAGAGTGAGGATAATAATCATGTCTGTTTAACATGACAGCTGGGGTGTTTAAATGTAGTATGTAATCCATGTTCAGAACAGAACACCTTGTCATTGAGACAGGAAGATGGTTCAGAGAGGGAAAGCTCCTGCCGCCAACCCCCACACCCCCACATGGTGTAAAGAGAGAACTGACTTCCACATCTGTGCAGACACCACACAGTGGCTCACAAAATACATAGTTAAAACCGTAACATAAGCATAAATAAATAAATACCTTGGCATGGGATCTGGCAAATGCTAAGTGTTCAATAAATATTGAAGCCTATAACAGTTCTTCAAGTCTTAAGGGGAAATCTGGCAAAGCATCTTTTCTTCACCTCTGATTTAATCCATTAAGCATTATTAAAAGTATACCAGGAACACAGCATGCAGGGGTAATAGGCCCAGTCTCTATCATAAAATAGTTTATAGACTTGAAAAGGAACACAATAGATACACAGAAAGCTATGTGTGTATTTATCTGCTAAGATGTGGTTAAGAGCACTGGCTGCTCTCAGAGAGGACCTGGGTTTGATTCTAGCACCCATGCAGCAGCTCACAACCTCCTGGAATTCCAGTTCTGGGGGAGTCCAGGCCCTCTTCTGACCTATACAGGTACCAGGCATTCCCTTGGTGCACAGACACACATGCAGGTAAAGCACCCATACACACAAAGTAAAATGGCGCTAAAGAAAGAAAGACAGAGACAGAGAGAGGGGACGGGGAGAGAGAAAGTGGGGCAGTGGTGCCACAGGCCCTTAATCCTAGCAGTGGGGAGGCAGAGGCAGGTGGAGCGCTGAGTTCCAGCCAGCCTGGACTACAGAGCAAGTGCCAGGACAGCCAAGGATACATGGAGAAACCCTATCTGGAAAAAAACACAGAGAAGAGGAGGGAAGGGGGGAGGGAGAGGAGGGGAGAGGAGGGAAGACGAAAGGAGAGGAGAAGAGAAGAGGGAGAGACAGGCCAAAGTCTAGCAAGAGGCTCCCCTTTGCTTACCAGGAGGCTGGTAGAGCGTCTTGGCCCATGTGACAGGCTGAGGAGTATAAACCACTCCTGGATTTCGTAGAATCCTTGCATGCAGGAGGACATTGCAGCTTTGGTGCTGTTCTGGGAGGATCAGTGTCCATTCCAGCAGGGCGGCTTCTAGGGACCAGTTTGGTGACAACAGTTACCTACACCTGCAGCAGTACAGACCTGAGCAGAGTTCCAGCTGTACAGAAGAAAAGGAAGCTGATGACATCACGCAAGATTTAGTGTCTTGGCCATGTACGCACATTCAGCTAAGTACGTCCGCACTGATGTGTGGCCGAGCCGGGCATGGTGGCCCACAAGTCCACAATCCCAGGACTCAGGAGGTGAAGGCAGGAGGATTAGGAATTCAGAGCCAGCCTCGACTAAAAGTTCAAAGTCAGCATGAGCTGTATAAGACTGTTTCCATCTCAAAACTCAAAGCAAAACAAAAAGAAAGCACAAACTCTAACGGTGTAACCGTGCAGCGATGATTACCCGCTCCTTCTTCCCCAGGGCCCCAGGCAGCCGTCATTCTACTGTCTGTACAGCAGAGAGTTTATAGCATTTAAAACTGTTTAGGCTTTAAGAGCAAAAAAAAAAAAAAAAAAAAAAAAAAAAAAAAAAAAAAAAAAAAAAAAAAAAAAAAAAAAAAAAAAAAAAAAAAAAAAAAAAAAAAAAAAAAAAAAAAAAAAAAAAAAAAAGAAAAGAAAAGAAAAGAAAAGAAAAAAAAAGAAAGAAAGAAAACAAACAACAACAACAAAAAACTTCAGCTAGCATGTCAAGAAGATAGTGTAGGTTTATAGGTCAAGACCACAGTGCCCATAAAGGAAGACGTCTGGGCTGCTGGACCCATGGGAATCCATCAGAAGGCTGCCAGGCTTCCTGTCATCTGTCTTCTCGACCGTGAATTTTCATTCTGTGTGGACAAGCTTCCTCTGCTTTGCCTCTTATTGGTAGGATGCTGAACCCCTACGGTTTCCTGAATTCATAGGTTACAGTCCCATCCTCACACAAAGCTTAAAAACTGACTGTGACAGAAATGGGGACAGGGAAAGGAGGAGGGAGAGGTGCAGAGAATGAGAATCGGTGTAGATATGACCCAGCATATGGCGCTCGTCCATCAGTGTTCCAGCATTGTATGTGGTGGCCAGTGCAAACTTCAAGGAAAGGATTCACATCTATGGATGAGGAGGGAGAAACTGAAAGCTGCCCTCTATGTGTTTCAGGGAAAAGAGCTAAAATCACCTGAAAATGGATTTTCTTAATTGCCAGGCAGAGGAGTGGCAAAAATAAAAATAAAAATATGGAAGAACAAAAGATTTAGTTGCTGGGCAGTGGGAATGGCACATATTTGTAACCCTGGTGCTCAAAATGAAGAGGCAGGAGAACCGCAAGTTCAAGGCCAGCCTGGTCCACATAAGGAAACCCTATCCAAATATATATTATATATATATACATACACACATATATACATATATATGTTTTATAAACACACACACACATATAAAACAGAACAAACAATTGCCTTTGAGGCACCCACAACCTAATTGGAAAGACAGGCTACCCAAGGAATATTCAGGACCTGACTGCAAGGGACTCACCTATGTTCCAAATAGCTATAGCTCCCTTCTCCTTTGCTGCCATCTTAGAAATTTAACAACAACAACAAAACCCACTGGGCTGGGAAAGAGCTAATGACGTTATTTACAGTCTTTCATAAGATCCCAAAGAGAACCCACGGTCAACTCCGGGGTCACTCCCGAAGGACAGTGAACACATCCAGGCCACAGCCTAAAGCCTAGATTCCTTGGTCCTAATTTGTGGAGCTGCCTCCTAGGTCAAGGAGTTTTCTCAGCTTTTCTCGGGTCAGGCTTTCTGCAAAGTCACAGTTTATTCCTATTAGTGATGAAAAAAAAAACAGACGAAAATGAGAAGGAGGAAGCTCACAGAGGACCCATGGTTAAAAATAATGCTCAGATCGCACCAGTCTCTGCTACATCCTGAGAACCTCCCACAGGCCATTCCAGATTCTGTTATCAGCAGACTTGTGGCTCCAGCAGCCCTTAAATGCAATAAACATAATTAAATACAAGCTTCAAAGGGATAAGGCGACAGTCACAGAGCCTCTGAGCTTCCCTTTCTTCGGAGCCCTTAAGTGTCAGCTTCTCTAAATTTAATTTTACCTGAAAATTTCAAGAGACTGATTGGATTCCAAAATTACATATTCTGTTTCAGATGAAAGCCGAATAGCTGAGCGAATGGTGTGTCAACTCGTTTCTCTAGACATCGCTTACCAGAAACCCTTTCCATGAAAGCTCTGAGGCCATCCATTATGCTGCTGGGTCCTGAGTCAGCAAGCTCATTCAGATTTAAAAATTTAACTGGCCCTCATCCAATGGTTAATCAAAAGCTAATGTACTTTCACAATCTAAGTCCTCTGCATTCACGCTTTAGAGGGGATGCTGGATTCAACGTTCCAGGGAAATAGCTTGGACTAGATATTAATGGCTAAGCACCATGGTGTCTGTCTGTGTTTGTGCGTGCGCGCACGCGCAAGTGTGTGTGTGTGTGTGTGTGTGTGTGTGTGTGTGTGTGTGTGTATTTTTCTTGAAAGGTCTTCACAGTTACAGCTATAGGGAGCTTAGGCCCCAGCCCCTTGCATCTATCCTAGCTCCCTGACTCTGAGAGTTAGCACTCTGGACTCCAAATCCCAGCAGGCCACTCCCCCAGGGTATTTAAATGAGCTCCCAAAAGAGGAACAGGTGGTCTCCTTTTCTTCCTCCTGGTGGTGGCATTTGCTAGGTTTCCCCTCGGGGCAACCCGAGATCGCACAACTCCCATTAAACCTGGATATCTCTTAATTTGGCTTGTTTTGATTTGGCCTGACTGGGAGCTCGCATTGGGAAATATTCCTAACATGGGACATTAATGAGCCTTTGTGAGGTCAGGCTCACCACAAATGCTTTGCTCTCCTCTTCTAGAAATGGATCAGGATATAGCCCCTCTGGCCTTGCAGGTGTCCCAGAGCTATGGACAGAATTAACAACTGAATGGGTCTGAATAAAAGGCTGGGAAGTTCTTCAAAGAACCCAAACTCTTTCTCTGGAAGAGCTTTGGAGTCAGACTGATTTTAATCCGGAAGGCACGAAGTTGACTATTTAATTCCCTGCAGATAAATGTGTCTCAAATGAGCGGACAATTAACAGGGTCGGGCGGCACATTTAATGAGTCAGAACAGGTAGTTCCTAGGTGAAGCACTGTCTAGAGTGGGTATGAGAAAGCTGGACACTCAGTCCAGCGCCTGCACCATTTGAGTGTCGAGGGTAAAACCAATTCTCTGTATAGGTGCAAAAACCAGAGGTCAACATTGCCCACTTGAATCAAAGATAGCTCCCATCATAAAGAAAAAAAATCACAAGGTGTCTTAAATAGAATCACAATTGCCTAATTAAAGAAACGCCGTGTTTCCTGACTGGTTTCTTTTGTTTCCATATTGAGCAAAGCCAACCTGTTCTTTTAATTGCGTAGACAGTGCTCTTTTGTTCCTTGGCAAATAATGACTTCCTTGTTAGAAGTGTGCACGAAAATTGACAGTTCAGTCTATTTCACCTAACCCAGTGAATTCTTTATACCCAGGAGTCGTAAGGAAACGGTTTCTGTATCGTAGTGTTCAATGCCCCTTGATATGTAAGCCAAGAGCCTTGATGCCCATAAAACATTTACACTCAAGGAGCACAGCACTCATTAATAGAGAGATGCGTGGTGGTGCCGCTGAGTGCTGCACAAGAGGGAACCTATGTGAACGACCTTCAGGAAAACTGCCCAAACTATCAGTGGATTCAAAATAATTGTGCCGTAAAATAGGGGCTTATTAAAATGAAGAAGAAGAAGAAGAAGAAGAAGAAGAAGAAGAAGAAGAAGAAGAAGAAGAAGAAGAAGAAGAAGAAGAAGAAGAAGAAGAAGAAGAAACAAGTTTTATCTGAAAAGTTCACCCTTCATATTTCTCTCTTGAAATTTACCTGCACAGGCATCGGGGCTTCCAGGGCAGGAGGTAGCTGAGCTGAGAGAGAATGCCCCACTACTGCAAGAGATGGCTTGGGAACTCAGGTATGGACATTTCTGAAGTTGTGAGCAGAAAACTTGGGTGATTTCAAAAGGACAGAAGGCCAGCCACAGAGAATAGGTTCCGTCTTCTGCGGCTGGATTACACAAGTGCATACATCTCAGGCCCTTGGCAATTGTAACTGAGTGTCAGAAACTGGGTAATTTATGAAGGAAGAGAGTCTGCTCTGCTCCCGGTTTTAAAGGCTGGGAACTTTGCTTGCTGCCGAGACAAAGTCCTGACAAAACTACTTGGGAAGAGAGGATTGCTTTGGCCCTGAGTCCATCCAAGCAGGGAAGTCATGGTGGTAGGAACTTGGGGCAGCGGGTCATCCTGGGCCCACAGTCAAGGTAGCAGAGAGCAAAGAACGCTAGTGTTCACCTAATTTTCTGCTTTGTGTACAGTCTGGACCCAAGCTCAGAGAATGGGGCTCCCTACTTTCCCACGTCAATGAACCTAATTCCTCACAGGCATGCCCACAGGGCGGTCTCCCATGTGACTCAGCATTAACCAGCACAGTAATCCAAGAGCATTGTGCTGGGGTCTTTGAGGACTTCATGCTGCCTTGGTGCATGGCAGAAGAGTGGACGGAAAGGTAATGTCTGTGAGCACAAAAATCCCACGGATGGGCTCGCCTTCAAGGGCGCACTCCCATTGGCGAGCATTAATCCATTCAGGAGGTCTTGATCCCCATGAGCCAAACATCTCCTAAGAATCCTATGACCTCTCCTTACTGTGAAACTGGCCGTCAAAAGTCAACAAGATCTTGGGGCAAGACTAGCCATATTCAGCCACACACAATAAATGAACTCCTTGGATATGAAAGTATCATATGCAAACATTCTCAGACCTTTAGGAGAGTATATGAACTGTCCAAAGTACAGATCTCTAGACACCCACCTCCAGGAGGCCCCACCACAGTGTGTCACCAGCTTGGTTGGTAGTGGTTTTCAGTAAGTTTAGTTCCGAAGTATGTATAATTAGCAACATATCCCCCAAAAAGTTCACTAGAGTGCCTACTCTGAATGACGTCACTTGCCTTCTGAGTGTGTGACCTGGGTGGGCTAAGGCAGAGAACTCTGGGAGCAGGGCTCAGTGGCTACAGTTGATTTGGTCCAGAGTAATCTGAAGATATTGTTCATCAGGATGGAAACAAAAACAAGGCTGGGAGTCTTGGGTCCAGAGGTCTGGAAAAAGGCAACCATCAGAAGGACAAAGCAAGGAAGGGACAGGACCACATACGGAGTCCAGATGGGAGCAGGCTTAGAGCAGCTTTTCATAAGGTATTTGCAGCCTCGGGAACCAGCAGAAGAGGCACTGAGCTCAAGACACAAGCACCGCTAATACAGTTCTTTCCCCTTGTGAGCTGCTTTGTGGACGCTCTTACAGAATATAGGACAGTCTCGAGGGAAATTGCTTCTAGCATTTCGTGGAAATCTTGTCTTTGTCTGCTCAGCCCTACCCCCAACTCAACCTATATCCCTTCTAAGACCCCACTAGCACCATGAATCCCTCAGATACAGACAGTGAGCCATGATGGATTAATCCGAGTGAAGTCCTCTCCACCTGACCTATCTGGAAGGTTACACAAACCAATATATTTTCCTCTTGGCAGGTTAATTTGAATCGAGTTTCTGTCACATGCAACCCAAGGGTCCTGAATAATACACACAGCAATCTAGTTTTCATTCTCTTTTTCTCATACATATAAAGACACGCTTGTCATAAACACACTGACATAATCAGTACTCATTCTGCTCTGATCAAATTAAAAAACTATTTTCCCATCTCCATCTGAGCCCTTTACTATAGGAATTCATTTCCTCACAGGAAGCCTAGGGTAGTCACACAGGTCAGGAAAGGATGGGGCCATAGTCCCCATAGCCATGGGGCATTGGAGGCTAAAACCTTGATATCAAAGCAGGATTTAGATTTGCCTCTCTGGGTTCCCTTTTCACTGCAACAAGAAGAGAAGCGTAATAGTAGGCGAAGGTCTGCGCTTTCTCTAGTACCTCTGTGGAGATGTTTGAAATGATGGGACACAACTGGGAATAAATAGGAGAAAAATGGAATAATCCATCAAGAATGTCTGTCACGTACTTCCTTTGTGAAAGGCAACGCCAGGTGCTGCATGGTGTCCACAGATGGACAGAACGTGGCCCAACATCCTGAACATGAGCACACTCTGGGGAGACGAGACATTTACACAAACACAAGTTCCCCAGACAGAGGAAGCCAATGCTAAAGACTGTAGTTCTACCAGACAGGAGAAACTGCACAAGTTTGAAAGCAACATTCATTGGCGCAAGCTGGTGTTTTATTAGTTCTTGGTTGCGAGGAGACTTTGGCTAACTTTAGCCAAAATAAGAACTTGCAGAAAAAAGAAAAGGCAACATCCCGAAGTGAATAGAGACAGTGGGAGCTAGAAAGAGAGAGAGAGAGAGAGAGAGAGAGAGAGAGAGAGAGAGAGAGAGAGAGAGAGAGAGCTCAGTGGTTCCCAGTGCTTACAGAGGACTCACGCTTGGTTTTCAGCCCCACAAACTCTTATCATTTCAGCTTCAGGGCACCCAACGCCCTCCTCTCCTGCACCTGCACATACACACACAACATAATAAGATATTCTTTTAAAAGAAGAAGTCTAACAGCAGAGTTTCAGGAGGAAGAAAGCAGGGTAGCCCCCAAACAACCTCTTTCATGCTCATCAGGATGGTAGGTATGGAGAATTGGGTGGCAGTGGAAAGTGAGATGGGGCAAGGAGAAAGATGGGAAATGCTCCCACCCTTGAAGTGAGGAGAGTATGTACTTACTGTCCTAAGAGCCCGGGAAGAGATGCCTGCAAGGGATGATCAGCTCCAACTGATGCAGGGACCAGAGACCAGAGAGAGGTTCGTGTGTACTGCAGGGCAAAACTATTATCGCGGGACCACCTCAGCCATAATGAAGAATTCTCCAGAATCATCAAAGAGCACCTAGGGATTTTAACCGCTTACGGGCCAAGAGGCATCGCTCTAAAACCGAGCGTCTAGAAAGCTTTTCCATGCTGAGACATCGGATTCAGCAATCAGTATGCAGGAGGAAATGCTTGGCCTCCTGGCTTTATTGAGCACTATCGACAGGCCCAGCATCCATGACAGCTAATCGCAAAGTTCCAATTAGCTCTTGCCTCCTAATGCCCTTCCGCTGGGATACGCTGCTCAAGCGAGGCCCCCATGTATGCTCTCGTTGAAGGAGAGACCCCAGAGAGAGAGTGAACATCCCCAACATTGCCAGAAGGTGATCAGGAAACAAGCCAGGATGAGTTTGGACATGGAGCTGTGTTATGGGAGAGAAGTATATTTCAAAATTTTTAGATAATATTTTAAAAAGTCTCATGGCTACAGGATGGTGAGCTAGGGAGTGGGTGCAGAAATGACAGCGTCATCCACAGCTCCCACAGATGGCTGTCTAAGCTCAGCCAAGTAGGAGGCATAAAGTTGACAAGGACTTCCCTGCACTCTTTCTAAGAGAGTTCTTGTTACTAATAGACACGATGACTCTGCTGTTAGGAGAGAAGCCTATTCTCCCAAATCTCGGATGGCCGTGAAGAATCCCAGGAAGTCAAGCCTAGGAGGCTGCTCCAGTCTCTGCTCCTGTCTCTGGTCATTGCTTCATCCGGAATCATTACGTGGTCGTTTGTTAGCAAGGAGGGCCTGGGCCTCTTTGGCTCACGGCCTTGTTGTTTTGGAGTAGTCTGTCTTTATCTAACCTTCTCCACCATCAGGCTATAAAAGATCCTGTGTGAGATACACTGTGTGGCCTGCTCTGCTTGCGACAGTGGTGACTCTGTCCTCTCGTTTGGTCATGAAGCGCAGGAAACCCGTTGGGGCCATACAAGGAAGCCACATTCTTCAGGGCTTCTGGATCTTCCATCCTCCTCCACGGAACTCCTCTCAGAATCCCGACGGCTTCAGAACTCGAGGGGAAAACCAAGAGTGATATTCCAGTCCCAGGGTCTTAGGTCCTTTAACACAGTCAGGGGTTCTTGTGCGTGGTGCCTACCACCTTAAAAACCATGCTTCACACATGCTTCGTAAAGTCCTAGGAGTGGCAGAGTAGGAATTATCAATAGATTAGAAAATAAAGATTCAGAAAGATTGAGTGGATTCCTCAGCTTTATATGGTTACTAAGTTGTGCAGTCAAGGCTCCAACCTGACTTTCCATGTTCTACAGGAACAGTCAGTGGTGATTCAATTCTACACAGCAGCTCAAGAACCATGCAGGCTTTGGCTTGAGCCCCTGGACACCTTTCTCTCGCCGGGAAGATGTACAGAGGTATAAATCTTCCTTTCCTTAGCTATAAAATAACAGTAGGACAGTTTTTATGACTTTGTTAATAAAAGGGCATATTAAACACTTGGTAAGGGCCAGCTTTTTTTTTTTTTAGCATAGAAGTTACTTGAGCAAGCAAACAAGCAATCTATTTACTTACCTAGACTTGTACAGAATTAACTCATCAATAGAAGACTGCCCATAACTGGGTCATTAAATAACTCAATGAAATCATCTTCATGTTGAGCTGAAAATACTGTGTTCTGTGTTCTAGGTACTTGAGATATATCATCTCTTATAAGGTCCTCTTGAACAGAATCTAATTTTTGGTAATATTTTCAGCAACATATAATAAAAAATGTAAATTAGTATAATCCTCTTAGGAAGCATTTGGGAAATTTATATTAAGAATCAGAAAAATGCTAATACTATTTGACTAAGTAATTCCACTGGTGGGAAATTATGTAAAACATCTAAGAAACCATAGTCCCACACACATTCACATATATTTGTCACAGGAGTATTCAAAATAATATAGATCAGCATAATGCTTGCAACTTGTCAATCATTTATAGATTTTTCTCGGTGGCAGAGAACACAAACAAACCTAACTATATTCAGTAAAGGAAAATGGTGGAAAACAGATTCTGCACAAATGGCACAAAGATGGATCAGAACTAAGCTCTGTCCAGCTCTTGGTATTGAGGACGCGGGAGTATCGTTCCTTTTAATTCAGGTCTTAAAATGGTTCATGGAGTGGACGTGAAATGTCCCTTGTTAGTCTCAAGTTTGGCCCCAGCAGGTGGCACGGTTTTGAAGGTTATAGAAGAGTCGGGAAGTGGGGCTCTCTGAAGGGAGTAGTTCTCTGGAGGCAGGGCCTTGAGCTTCGGAGCCCGGCCCCCATTCTTTGTCCTCTCTGCTCTCAGCTTCCATACTACATTTGCTATGTGACGAGCCATCTCAGGTTCCAGCTACCACTGCTCGCCTACCCCACACCTTCATGAGCTAAATCCTTAAGTTGCTGCTTCTCATATATTTAGCACAGCAACAAGAAAACTAACGAACACACCCACCTTCTACCAACACCTGAGTACTGTAATAGGGTGCTCGAGACGTTTTTGTCAAGTGACCGTGAGGAACTGCTTGGTGTGAGTCCCCCTCTTGCCCCTGAGTAGCTCAACATGGGAGAGAAGATACTGTGGTCAGCAGATCTATACAGACCCCTGCATAGGAGATGACATGGCCCCAAAGGGAGGAGCTGTCGACGTCCACCACCAGGGCAGGTGGCCACATACATTTTAACATATCCATTAGACAATAGTTTATCGTCATAAACATGACAATTATAGAGACTATACTGGTACAGGAGAATTGTCTGTGTTCTGTCAATCATGATTTAAATAAACGCTGATTGGCCATTAGCCAGGATGTATAGGAGGGACAACCAGACAGGAAGTAGAGGCAGAACAAAGAGAATAGGAGAATTCTGGGAAGCAGGAAGCTCTCTTGGGACTCCTGCCCAGACCACCGAAGAAGCAGGATGTGACCTGCCCTGCTGAGAAAGATACTGAGCCATGTGGCTAACATAGATAAGAATAATGTGCTATATAAGTTACAAGAGCTAATACAAAGCCTGAGCTAATGGGTCAATCAGTTTATCATTAATACAGACTCTCTGTGTAATTTCTTTGGGACTTGCCGGCTGTGGGAACTGGGCAGGACGGAAACCCCAACTCGCAGGCCCCTCATGCTACACTACTAGAAGGATTGTTTTGTCATTTTAAATAAAAAGGCAGGATAGTAAAAAAAAAATTTCTGAATATACACTATGTGCTTAGGAAATTTAAAAAAAAAAGTGATGATTGGAAAAGATAGAAGAGAAGTCATCCAAGTCTGTATGATTAGCTGTGTTTCTGTCTGATCTAAGCTTGCCCAATAGGAGGTCTTTCCTTCTGGTATAAAACCAGAGAGTGGCTCAGGAGTTGGTTCTGAAGATGGCCCAGTTACCACAAGAAGTGGAGCCAGACAATGAGAAGATCTAGGATTAGACAGACACTTGTCAGACCCTAGGACCTGAACAAAAATGATGCCCAGCATCAAGGGTTAAGAATAAGCTGTGTGAGAATAAGCAGTCACTGCCTTTGCTCTGAGCTTGGCCGATTACCCAAATGTCCTTCTTCTTGGGGACCTTGGTTACAGGAAAAGGCTTGAAGGAAGGAGCCGGGTAAAGGAAAAGATCAATTCCTTCTTTATGATCATTTGTGTGTTTATATCATTATGGGAGCGTAGAACCACATGGCGCAGTGAATCCCTGGCACCCCTGACCCAAAAGTACATGACTAAAGAGAACAAATAAAGACATATCACAGTTTTAAAGTTTTGATTCATTCTTTGTGCTTTCTCCTTAAATGCCTGGTGCATAGTCAGAAAATCTTTATATTTAGAATGTGAGAAAAGCCCATTAAATTCAACTGCTGTCAATATATGGGAACTGTAAAAACATTACTTGCATGGTTTAGACATTACC
Organism: Ondatra zibethicus; assembly: GCA_004026605.1. Lineage (NCBI taxonomy): Eukaryota > Metazoa > Chordata > Mammalia > Rodentia > Cricetidae > Ondatra > Ondatra zibethicus. The sequence continues at coordinate 1,987 of PVIU01010025.1, read as the reverse complement.
CACCTTTCTTCAATGCCCAGAATGCCGTCCTTCTATTCCATAACTTAACGATCCAAGAGGAAATCTTGCTTATGCGCAGAAGTAATATCTTCACGATTGGTTCCTTCCAGGTTCAGTAATCTTTTGCTTTTATAACTCTCCAAAGATTCAAGGATGAAAGCATTGCCTACAGCCTTCTTTAAAATGTCTACAATGTTTCCCTTGACAATACGAAGACACAGAAACTGTGAATAACAATTCACTTTACACCAAGAAAACCAACTCTCTGTAAAACAAAGTAAACCGTGGACTATATGATTGTGTGTGTGGTTGGGAACATAGCACCCTTCTGAATCTCTAAGTAGCTAAAATAGACATTAGTCTTAGCTTCAGATGTTCCAAGAGAGAGGCAAAAAACAAACAAAAATCCTCCAAAACCAAACTCCCAAAAAACCCTGATCCATGCAGAAAATATATGCATAATTATATACATAAAATCTATGCATAATTATATACAGGGTTTTGAGTATTTTGGAAAGGAAATGAAACAGTTGCATGACTGCTGATCATCATACTTTAAGGTTTACCTTCTTTTCTTTAAGGATTTATTTTATTTTTAATTACGTGGATGTCTGTGGGCGGGTATGTGAGCGCCCTCCTGGATCCCCTGGAATCCAGCTACAGGCTGTGAGCCACTGCTGTGCCCACTAGAAGCTATTTCTGCAAGAGAAACATTCAACCTTACCCCCACCCATCTCCCCAACCCCATCTATGCACCTTTTTCTAGAACAAGAGAAGACAAAAGTTATTTTACAGAAAAATCGTCAGCCCTATTGTAGAGAGCTCATCCAGAGGAAAGGATGATCTGGAAGGCAAACGAGCCTCTAACGTCAGGAGTCTTCCGTCAATATGAGTGGACTCTGTTCTCCGGCACGTCCTTCCACCGCCGCAGTTTCTCACAGGCGCTAAGCTAGACGGCAGTCCAATTGCATGTGGAACCCTCTGCAAGACCGAGAACATCTCGAGAAGAACGGCGCACTGCGACCTTCAGTGCTGTTAGCTGCTCATGACGAAAGCTTAGTCCTGGAATGTAAACCAAAAGGTTCCAAGGAAAGCTAATGTGTTAAACCAGAAGAGGGAAAAGCCAGCTTGTCACTAGGAATGACAAACACCACAATTCAGTAGTTACATGATATGTCCCAGACTTGAATATGCAAAGACTCCCATAGGCTTTTTCAATTCAGCTTCAATGCTAGCTGAGCGCTCTTTTCTCAGAGAGAACAGGAAAAATACAAGAAAATCCTTTTTCCCTTTTTTCAACCTCCCCTCCACACAAGCAAGAAGTCATAGGTCTTCATATCTAAGCACTAACTTACACTAGTTTGTTTGGTTTGTGGTATCATAGGCTAACCTTGAATTCACTGTAGTTGAGGACAACCATGAACTCTTGATCCTCTTTCTTCAACCTCCTAAATGCTAGAATTACAGGTGCGGACCACCATACGTGCCTTATCTGGTGTGGACTGACCTCGGGGCTTTGGGCATGTTAGGCAAGCAACCAATAACTGAACTACATTTCTTTTCTCTTTTCTTCTTTCCATTTCCCCCTCCCCTTCTCTCTTCAGGGCTGGTGAGTTACGGTCCTGTTAGCAGGGCATGGAGATCCTACCAACCATCTCTGCTGAAACAAACCAGGGTGTACACACATACACACGCTATACACACACTCACACCGCACACCTACCACATAGACAACACACACACGCACACATACACACCACACATACCACAGACACATACACCACACACATATCACACACACAACACACATACACACACATACCACAGACACGTACCACATACACCATATATACCACATATATAACACACATATACCACACACACACACCACACACACCACATATACACACACACACACCACACACACCACATACACACACACCACACACACACCACACACACACCACATACACACAACACATACACA